>KI966408.1:69599-144905 GCA_000525045.1 Drechslerella stenobrocha 248 | reverse complement strand
TCGTCTGAACTCCGAATTGGTCCAGCGGTCAGGATCTCCCGCTCTCACCGGGGAGGCCCGGGTTCGACTCCCGGATTCGGAACCATATCAGGGATATATTCGCCTCTCACTACAGGCGAATAACAAGACTTCTTTTTTGCTCTAATAGCTTATAAGCCAGTATATTTCCTATAAAAAAAAAATCTAGGTTCAAGCCCAAATAATAAACTCTACTATCTATTATCAATAGATACCAAAAGCAAATATTATGAAATCTTATCCTTAATAGGATTGTTAGTTTGCTATAGCGATATACCCTAGCCACACACTATAGCAACTATAAAAACACTTTCAAAGGTTTACTATAACGACTATGTCCCAGCTGCATACTAGTTAGTGTTCTAAATATTTGAACCTTTATCTGGGTGGAGGTATCAGGAATACATTCGCCTCTCAGTTGAGATGAATAATACGACCCCTCTTTTGGCCTGATAATTTGGACACTACTGTATCACACCACAACGAATTCCAAAGATTAGCACTTCAGTATCTTCAGCCATCCAAAGGTCACGCTCCGAACTCCACCACCAATATATCTTGACAGTCCGGTGGTGATACGTATATCGATATTTTATTGCTGTCAGGGTCTGCGGCTTGATATAGAGAGCTTGAAAATTGAAACCAACTGTCCGTATATTCCGGCTGCGATATTTGGGCAATAGTGTATGTCAAGACGTGTATACGGATCCACGTAAGCTCGCAGCTCTACGTGAGATCAACCGCATTTTGCGTATCATATATACATTTGTTCCTTGCAGACGAAACATCGTTTCTCGAGGACAATTCATGCATATTGTCACTGTATCGATACGTCAGGGTGTCCAATTTTGGAAAAGAATAGTTGAAGTAGTTAGAGCTATTCCGCGGCCCTCTCCGAAAACTCACTTCCCAAACCGAAATCCAATATTTGCAATGCAGAACCGAAGAACACTCTATATACAGATAAATAATTCCGGATACGTCTATGTTTGCTAACAGTATTACCACGGAACTATAACTTTCGCGTTTGGTCCAAAGTTTTTCGGCCATCGAGTACGAGGATGACACGGTCCTAGCGGTCAGGGGGTTTTGTTTATAGTCACAGTGCAGGCATGTGGCAATTTTTGATGATATGGCCGGTTGTAATCTGGGAGAGGTTTATGAAAAGGAGGGTTGGACACCAGTGGATCGCATCGTACATATGCTCCATCTCATACAAGAGAGTGAAGAAATCGACCCTCGGTTGAGGGGTGTTTATGATAACGCTGGAAAGATAGCCATAAGTGCTTTCAATATCTTCGAATATCTGCTGAGTGGATTCAATATTCGGTAAAAGAAAACAGTAGCTAAATTTCCGGAATTCTGGAGCAAAAGGGGAACAACTATACTTCAGAGGCTACTTTGTGCACCTTAATTGATCAAAGCACAATTCTCACATACCACGTGGTTAATTCTGTGCAACCGATCGTGACAACCTTCGCTAAAACTGTCAGCACTGGGTCCACAATAAAATGCAGGAGAGCACCACGAGGTAATAATGCCGTCCCAATGCTCCACAACTTGGGCCATCACCTTTGTGAGTAGTAGATCAGTAAACTGACTCGTAAGAGTCTTCAGTAGGGAAATTCTGGGGATTTTGCAAACCAAGGGAACAATGTACACCTTGCTCACAATTCTAATAGCCGTGACCCTCCATTCGTCCCGAAAGATATGATCATGAGACTTCGTGTCCGACCTCAACAAGATTAGGATTATGGCTCGTACCCTTGTCTCTAACTCTGGGCGGGTGGACAACAGTCAGTACAAATAGCTGAGAGATATATATACGCGCGGTCTACCGAATATCCCACGGGAGTACTTTAAATAGCGGCTACAGGAGGTATCTTGTGCTATACACATTTGTACAGTTCACGAACTCTCACACCACTTTTTCAAATCTCGATTAAAGTGTTCGAACCCCTTTTGCGTGCTTGCTTTGAAGCCAATAGTGCGCCCAACGAGCCCGTCACCCATTATAAAACTTAAAAGACCACCAAATACTTCTGCCTGTGTGAATGTTGTTCCACCTTGGGTCTTAGTACTTGGTTCAAATCGGAAGCTATGATCCCCCTTAAATGTACCAAGGAGGCCTGCACCTCCCCAGCAAAAACACGTTGGGGAGTTTTCCTGTTATAAGCATAAGATGATTAGTACCGTGTGCAGGTTGCCCATACGCGTAGTTCAAATTGATACGATAGGGGTCCGATCTGCTACGATACCAATATGACAAGTAACTGCTGGGTGGTTTGGTGAATAGACGGTAAGCGAACTTACGACAAGGGTCGGCTCAAATGTCATGCCTTCAAGGACATTGTGCAGCTTTACTCCAGGCTCAAGCGGCTGGCCGGGTGGAATTGTCTGTATGGATTTGAAGAACCCATTTGGGTGATAATTTGGTAGTTGAGCAAAGTCTAGAAACTAAATAGACATTGCATGACGCTAACTATTAGAAACACTTCTAGAGGCTAATTTATAGAGACAAAGCTTGGGACAGAGTGGATGCTTTACCTTTGCTCTAACAGTGGCTGGTGGGGCCGCAATCTCGATGGTTGTGTGAATTTGGTACATTTTCGATCCAGTTGATCAACAAAACCTCGAGGGACGCCAAGTTTTACAGAGTGGTTAAGACTAGTAGCCTCAGTTGGCGTGATTCAAGGAGGAAGGAGAATTTGGCTGCAGAAGCTTGGATTAGGGAGGATCTTGGTGTCATATATACTCCATTGCTTATGGTTGTCTACACATACAGTCGTTACCGGCGCTTGGGAAGGCGAACCTGTTTCTGATTACATGATCTCAGAAGTGCCTCGCGTATCAAGCCGCAAGAGGAATAGCCCCTATGCCAAGCAAGTTTGACAGGGATCCTCGCGCATTGAGCCGCAATAGGATTAGCGGCGTATCCACAATCGACTCCACAACCAGGTCGAGTCTGTCATGTCAGCGCCGTCGCCATCGCCGTCATATGCCATGCGCTAGATGTATACACCAACAAACGAATATGGTAAACGTGGGCGGGAGGTCGAAAGGCTGTTCAACTTGCCGTAAAAGGCGTGTAAAGTGTGGTGAGCCTTATCCCAGCCCCCCAAGGAAGCTTCAACTAAAATAAGCATCCGGCTGTCATGCCGCGCCGCCGCCTTGGACCGTTGCAGACGAAACGAGTCCCATCTGCGGGCGGTGTCAAAAATGTGGTTACCGGTGCGATGGGCCCAGAGATGCGGTCACTTTCATCGAGGGGAAGATAGTCAATTCCCGAAGAAGTAATAAATCGAACCCGTCAAGGCCAACATCCACGACAGCAGTGAACGGAATGCAGGACATTGTGCGTGGAAACCCCACGCATCACCAAGTTGCTACGCTGCCGGCTCCACTAGCTCCAAAAGATAACCAGTTCGAGGTCTACATTTGCTGTGCGCAGAAGCATATGCGTCGCGGTGGTGCAATCGATTTGGTTTTGAGGGAAACTCTGCTCAGCGAGGTTTTAACAGCTGGCGCAAATCTCATATCCAGCATGGGTGTAGCTACCATTCCAGCTTCGAATAGCCAAATTTTCCACCAAACCATCTTGAGCTTCGGCGCCATACTATTTGGTTCCCGGCAAGGGCAGACTTCGATTGTTGGTCGGGGGTACGCAATGCATGGGATGACTCTCAGGCACCTCAATCAGGCGCTCTCGGATGAGAAATGCTCCACACGTGATGAAGTTGTCCTCTCAGTAGCTGCTCTGGCTATCCTGGAGTGTTTGGTCCCCAGTGGCCCTAAAAACTACCTCAAACATATGCTTGGGTTAGAGCGCCTGCTGGCTCTTCGCGGCCCGTTAAATTATTCTCCAATATCCGCAGAGATATACAAGAGTGTGCGGCACATGATAATTTTCTCTTCGCTACGCACAGGAAGGCCATCAATTCTAGCAGGGGCAGACTGGAAGAACGCTTTGAGGTTGAATTGCAACTCAGACTACGAAATTCAAGAACAGGACTTATTCGACTTCCTAGCAGATTGTACGACCCTCCTAGCGGAACGTGACGGCCTGTTGGCAGAGTACGAAAGTTTGTTGGCCATTTGGGGGTCGGATTTGGACCAACAAAAGTTACGTTTACAGATATGGGCCCGCTGGCGAGTGAGAATATGGCGCCGGTCACTGGAGGTCCTTGCGAGCCTTCGTGCCTGGAAAGAAACATGGGATAGCGACGAAAGAAACGCCTACACGGTGACATCGGGTACTAATTTTCCCACGTGTTGGACACCGTCAGGGCCGATGGGGGCAATTTTCGCGGACGGTCTGCCACCTCTGGACCTCACGTTTTATAGCTTCTCGAGTGGTCCTGTGGCATTCATCATGATGCTTTACAACACGACACTTATATACATTTTCCGGATCCTCGCCTCCCTTCCATCCGGTAACCTGGAGACGGCCCTGGATGCTCAACCTCCTTGGGAGCATAACAATGATGAATATTTCGCCGCGGAGCGATCAACAGCTCTGGAAGTTTTCCGCTGTGTTCCATACCTCTGCTCGATTCAATTACGTTCGGATTTCGAGGCGTCACCAATTTCTCACTGGGCTGTTACAACCGCGTGGACAACTCTACGTAGTAATGGAAATGAGTCCAATACCAAGGGGGAGGACATGATTGGACTTCTGGAGCCGGTGAGACAAGGCCGGGGTCAGCCCGAGATAGTTGCCCAGGGTGTATGGGAGGGCTGAGCATGCCGAGCGTCTGCTACGGAAGAAGCCGCTGCACAACCGGTAGTTTGTTTGAGGAGAGTCAGTGTGCCCTGTAGGAGTAAGATCGTGAACACGGGGACAGTCATATAAAGATGCGTGTCAGGCGAAACTATGGCTGGGTGGCGTGGGATACTGGGCGCGGGTGTATCCCGGGGCCTGGGTAATACCCAGGTATGCGCGTTAAGGTTTGGCCGGGGAGGGGCCTTGTAATCAACGTGGAAGGTGATGTTTGGCCATCCTGCAGCGAGGTCTCATATATGTGGGTATATATCATAGTACTAGTAATCGATACCACCTGGTCGGCTAGTGTCGATGTAATCTGCACATGACTCGAACGTTCATCAACAATTATATTACGGATACTTTTAATATAATTCCTGACATATGAGATTTCCGAGTCCAGTGCAATGTAGCAATTGCGAATCGCTTACTTTGTTTTTATTCAAGCCGTTTTGGACCCAGGATACTTCCAAAAAACTAAGACACCTTATTGCAAGACAACATGGGTATATTTCAAATCGGCCGACGGGACCGCGAGTTCAAATTGGCATTCGTGCGCGCGCGTAGACTACAATTTTCAACAAGTACAAATATGGAATCATCCCCAAAAATTTTACCAGCCATTTCAACTCCCAACCGAGGTATGCATACTGAACATGAAAATCAGATATCCGAGCCACGTGCACGGTTTCGCGACCACCAACCGGACTATGAATCTCCAGGAAACTGTTTTCAGAAATAAAATCGAGTGCTGAACGTGAGCGAAGGTACATGCGTAAATCATAGATATGCTGTCAAACGAAATGATGAGGAAAATGCATCCTGCGCCGTTCCTGCGCTGTTGGCTCCGCCAAAACTTTTAAAGTATAATAGATCGTACGACCAAGTAGGCGAGTTCGTTCCATACTCGTTGGAGGTTATGTCGTATGGTAAAGCGATCGGTTAGGATGGGTACGTATAGAAAGGTTGGTAATTTTATTTTATTTTTGCCCGACGGAGTAAATTTGGATATCCAGCGCTGTGTAACGCCACACCAGGCGGGCAACGCAAACACCCGAGCCAAGATTCGGTTCAGCAGAGCTGCGGCACTCAGCGCATTGCATTAGCATATGCATGGCGTTCAAATCCATCATAAAAGAGGCGAGGATGTGCGGGAGATGCATCGATACGAAGTCTGAAATATCTTGCTTGGTAAAACACGCGTACCTCGGAGGCATATACAATGATGGAAAAGTATACACGGCGATTTATGTTATTGCTGCTGCGGCTGTTGCTCCTGTTGCTGAAGGAGTAGCTGCTGCTGCTGCTGCTGCTGCGCCTTCAGCCTGGCGGCTCGCTGGCGCATGAGCGCCCGCTGTTGTTTCTCCCACCGGCGCATTAAGTCCATATAGCGCACTCGTTCGCCGGAGCCGGAGCCGGCTCTCAGGAACGCGTCGACTTTGCGACCGACCCACTGGCGCTCGCGCATGATGCGATCCCAGATCTGTGGTGGAGTGTCGTCACGGGCAAATTCCATGGGTGGCAGGGAGCCTTTGCACGGCATTGTTGTATGGGGCCAGCGGCTCGCGTGTTTGACAAATGGAGGTTGTTTTATTCTGGTACCCGCGCAGCCTGACGGTGGTATGATGGTGGCAACGATGGTATGGATGCAGGGAAGAAATCTGATCGAATGGAGGTGGTTTCGGAGGACGTGATCACATCGAATTGGGCGGACTGAAAGGGGCGGATGCGAACCGAGTTGATTCTGATTGGAATGGAGCAGCGCGGCATTTATCCATGGGCCAGCGAGAGGAGAACAAAAGGAAGAAAAAAGGACAAAGAAAAAGAAAAGAGAAAGGTCCGGAGATAGTACATTTGCAGTGGTAAAATACAATACTTACAGATCACATGGAAATAAAGGTTGATGGAAGCAGGCGTGAATGAGCTACTGTACAAGGAAATGCGGGAATGGGACCAAACCACCTCCGGAGCTTTGAGTGCTTCTACTCGGGCGTGGTCGCGGATGCTGTCGCCATCGCGGCATTTCGCTGCTGCTGCTGGGCCTGCTGCAGGTCGGTCCACCGTCGCATCTCCTTCTCGTATACGTAGCGGAACCCCCTCCGCTCCCAGCCCGCCACCGTTTCCGGTGTCGACCGCGCCACCCACGAGATGCGCCGCTTCCGCCGGATAACCTGGTCCCAGACCGAACGCGGCACGTTGCCCGCCACAAAGTCCAGGGGAGCGGTGGATGCCTTGCACGGCATTGTGTACCTGCGGCGCGGGGAGATGTATAAAGGTGTAGATGCGGGACCTCGCTTGAAGCTCCAGAACCTGATGTCCGTCGAGGGGTTTCGAAGAGAGCTCGCGGGAGAAAATATGGGTATATAGCCGCGGCGCCGGGACTCGCGTGTGCCCGTCCGTCTGGCCAAATTGAGACAGCGAACTCGGAGAAGATATTGTCTGGCGGGTAATAGCAGTCCGTTTCCGCTATCGATACAGGTATCGCGCTAGCAAAGATCGCGCTCGCTCGGTTGTGCCGTATCCCGCTCCCTGAGTTATAGCAAAGTTGTATCATGCGGTTGAGTGGGAGGTTATGGGACAGAAATTTAAAATCGAAGGGTACAAGAAAAAATTAATTTTGAAATCTGAAGGATAGAACAAGAAAGGTTAGGTGGGCAGCAATCGGGTAGGTGATATGGTACCGGTATTATATATACACCAAAAGAAAAACAATATATTCCGTCGAAAACGCGTGGTCGGCCCATATACGGGCGGCTGTCTGGAAGGAACAGCCCAGTCCCTTGATTATGCAAATATGTATGCGTATGTATTGTGCGTGAGCGATATATGCAGATTCCATCGCGGTGAATCACAGCCCCGCGCGCCGACTGGTCGCCCTAGGTGCTTCGTTTCCGTCTTTTGCTCCGCTCCACTCTGCTATCTGGACCAGCTAGCCCTCTTTGCCTCGGATATCATACCATGTCTCAACGCTAGCGATCTTTCCCGTCCTGCGAGCTAGCTAGCTCGCTGCCAGGTCACTGGCATCGAATCATTGGCCGTACCAGCTGGCTGGCTGTCTCTGATCTGTCTGTCCTCCAGTTGATAGGACTGGAGGGTCGGAACGGAAAGGCATGGTCCCGCGCGCGCGGCGACGGTTGTAACGACTCCACAGCGAGCGCCACCTGGGAGTCGAGCTGGAACCAATTCGCCGTCGTCCGCGGTGATGGTATGATCCAATGGGAGGGTACCGGCAAATATAGATTCTTCGATTCGGCACCCGTCTGCGTGATCAGGCCGCCAGCATCTCGAACTGTTGCATACGCATCGGATACCGGCGACGGGACAACTATCGATCGGTGACGCAGGAGAGCAAGCAAGGTGAATTGTTATGGCGAAGGTGGCTGGCTCCTGGCCGCCCAGCTCATGCGGGACGCGTACCTGGACTGCTCCCAGCGCACAAAGGTCGGCGTCAGCACGAATACCTGGTAGTCGAACCGCCGTCGAATAATGATGTCCCACACCCAGCGCGGCGTGTCGTCGCGGGCGTACTCGGGCGGCGTGACGGACGCCTTGCATGGCATTCCGGCTGGGAGGTATACGGTTCCTTGGGGGCGGTTGGTTGGTTCTGGCGATTGGGACGAGGAGACGGAGTCCACGTTGTGACCGAACGTGGGAATCGGCTCGGGCAAGAGCGCGGAGGGCTGGACAGCGAATATAAATAGCCTGCGGAGGCGACGGCCGTAGCCACGACTGCCGTGTAAATGCATGCAGGGTTTGCTGCCGGACGGTCGCATTCGATACTCGCTCGAGGTTGGCGTGCGTGTGAGCGGACTTGTATTGGCGTCCCTTCGGCGGCCTCTACTCGCATCTTGAGGGCTAGTACACACACACTCGAATGGACAGAGATTCAAAGGTATCTATTGTACAACCATACACACTCAGCGGCACCAATTGGGCCGCCCGGCTTCGAGGCTAATTCATCGGGTAGAACAATGGCCAATTGTTCCACATGGCCCCCCAAAAGTCGTCACCCATTGTATCCATCACCTCAAATCCCATCGTCGGCGGTAGCGCCATCTGCGTCTGCATGTCAACGTCTTCCGCCGATGTATCCATCCTCGTATCCCCAGGTATACCGCTCCCGCCGCCCAGGTTGCCATATTCCAATCCCGAGGGGCCACCCCCATTGTCACCATTCATCCCGTCCCCGCCCCAGTTGCTCTCGGTGTCAAACTTCCGCTTCAGCCTATGAACGCTTTCGAGAGGCGTGGCCCATCCCCGGTGCAACGGTTCCCCCGCCGGCGTGATAATGCTGACACTGGTGCTCCTCGTTCGCGAGTTGCTTATCCCGCCACTCACTATACTGCCCCCAGGCGTGTTCGAAGAGTCTGCCCCCACGCCACTATTGGAGGTACTCCTGCCGCCGCTGCCGCCTGTGAGGTCTAGCTTGCCAACTGCGTCTCTCGCTGCTGCCTCGATTTCCTCCTCACGCTTCACCATTGCCAGATACCACTCCTTCATCGTTGCAAACATCCACATGCCAAAATCAAACAAGTCAGGCATGCATATTTCCTCCACCCCATTCGCCTTGTATCGCTCCCTATCCTCTTCCTTGATTGGTGTAGGGGCTATATGGAGCTGCTTGCAGACGTTTGTCAATCGGTCCAGGTACACCTCCATCCTCACAGCCGAACGCACAACGCTAGTGTCCCATCCATCAACATTGGCCGGAGAAGGGAGATATGCAAACCCAGGCCGACTGGGTGATATGCTCCCCGGTCGCTCTGGTGATACGCTCCAACGTCTGGATTCACTGGCTTGCTTTTCCAATTCTTTCTCCCTCTCCCTCTCCCGCGCTTCCACCACCGCTGGGTGTGGATTCAATGTCGTGTAGTGCTTATTGGAGTACTGAATCACTGTCTTTTCTTTAATACTGCAAAGATCGACAGGCTCCGTGCCCCCAAGGGCGAGCTTGCTAAGCACAACCAGCCCGTAAGACACGCGCATCCAACTCGGGCTACACATCCTACGGTACGTTGCCGTCGAGCAGGTCGTGATGCTGTCTAGGAACCTCTTCGCATACGAAAGGCAATCGGTGAGGATGCTAATCCGTTCCGCAGTCCACTCCAAGGTCGTTGTGGGGTCATATGAGTTCGTTGACGGCGGAGGCGGGTTCATGTGCAACCCAATCTCGTAGACGTACATCCCCATAGAATGAAATGCAGGGACAATGGACTCGTCTGTGTCATGGAACATTTTAGCAAAGTTATCGGAAAAGAGCCGGGTGCCCTACAACATACATATCGGGTGGCTTGAATCCAAAGAGTGGATATCCCGCTCTATATCCTTCAAGACTGTCTGGAATGCTTTAAGGCTCATCTGTATCCTGATGGCGTCCTGATAGTTCGCAGCTTCTGGTTCATGATAACGGAAGGTTTCGCAGGCATCCTCTTGGAGCTTCTGTAGCCGCAACAGCAACACCAAATACTTGTCGGACTCGAACTCCGGATTATCCACAAAAGTTTGCTGGCATCTGCGCATGTAACCTGAAAAGTGGAGTGGGATACGCTTGCGGAAATCTATCGAGATCCTATGTTGGCTCGTTAGTAGAATTAAAATCAAGAAAAATGACCAGGAGAGGCCTACGAGTTACTCAGCCACCAACATCCTAGAGTTGCTCGTCTTATTTCCTTGGTTCTGAACTCCCTTACTTCTGAGTCCGATGAACCCGATGCCGGTTCGAGGCCGCCTTCCGGGGCCCCCGGGCCTGTTAGGTTGCTGTAATTCTGCCGCGCTTCATTTGGAGGCCCACCAGGTACCGTAGGGTCATTAGCTTTGTCCGACTTTCGGTCATAGCTAAGTTCGGATACCAGGCTAAGTAAAAGGTGCATCGTTTGCAGGAATATCTGGGTTTTCGGAGAGAAATGACAATGGAACCAAGCCAAGTAGACCATTCCCGCTAGTAGTAATTCAAGGCTTTTCTCCCCATTGACAACAAGCTTTTCACTGTACACTTTGCGGAAGTCTCGTTCGAGCGCAGATTGGACTCTCCTGTTGCTGGACGAAGCAGCTGTGAGTATTGCCAGGAGCAGGATAGGTTTGTCGCGGCGGAGGGACTTGACGGTGGTCCCAGCGGGGATAACGTAGAAGGGGAAGTGGAGGAGCATTTCGCCAAAGGTGGCCAGGTATTGTTCTGCTTCCGCTTCGGTGACCATGTTCCGCCCGATAACGTCCTCCAAAGGTGGTTTTGGGTCCGACATTGTACAGTGAAAGCCCATCCCACCACCGGGAGCAGTTCTGGGTTGCGGCTCCTGTTCCCGTTCCTGCTCCCGTTCCCGGTCCCGTTCCCGTTCCCGGTCCTGCTCATGCTGTGATCTCTTATCCCTCGGCCGACCCCTCTGCCCTAACAGGTCACGTAGACAGCCGTCAAGTCTTAAATCAGTAGCGGGGATGTTGCTCGCGAGATCATTTGCGTGGCCATCACCGTCAAGATCGTTCCGGCTGTAGTGGCGCGATAGAGACGGCGCGAGATTGGCGAGGCCGATGGCTGCCTGCTCCTGATCGGACATGGAAGGTATAGTGGATACATTTTTGCTTGAGCCGGATATAGACTTAGCACCGGTGAGTAGCGCAACGAGGCCGTCGAGTTTCTTCTCCATCTCAGCTACCCGTCTACGCCAAATTGTCAGTAGGGAAGCAATTGGTGATAGGCCCGGGCGTGTATAATACTGACGCTTTGGAAGTCCCCTTCCCCCTTACGGGCCGGGGAGTTGGTTCCTCTATGATGCATCGTTTGTTGTCTCGGTGGCATCTAATGTTGGACTCTCGTATTAGCTTACGCAGACTAAGCGTGCAAGTGTAACCGCCGTGCGAGTGATCGCAGAGCTTGCAAAACATGTTGAAGAGACATGGGCGCCCTGTGCCCCAGTGGCAAGAGAAGAATGGAGGAAGAGGATGGGAATGGGGAGGTGAATCCGCACAGGCAGCAGGCGGGGAGACATACTTGACACAAACGCCGGGCACAGGACCCGGGCGACATGCAATCTTCTTGGTCTTGCAGTTTGTGCAGGCTCGTGCCTTGATGCTTTTGGGCGGTGTTCCGGCAGTTCCCGTCGGAAGCAACTTCGGTGGTGAGCGAGACTGCGTCGGGGATGGCAAGGGTGGTGAAAGCGTAGGCGGAGGATGGTTGTACGAGTGAATTGGCGGCAGCGCCGTCGCGGATGTCCCGGAGCTCATCGCTTAGTAATACACACACACTTGCCCAGGCAGCGGAGGAAGAAAGAACTTTGGACTCCGGCGCAACGGCAAACCACCATCGACGACAAGAAGGAGGAGAGAAAAAGACCCCCGCGCGGCGTTCGGACCAGGTTTTCGAGGATTCGGTTCCGGGCGACCTGGTTCGCGCGTCGCAGCACCCCCCGTCAATGTGATGATACAGAAAATAGGCCGGTCTGGCGCAGAATCTCGCCCGCGCAGCAAAGTCGACAATCAGGGAGGAGAGGAAATGCAAGATCAAGTTGGCGAGAAGGAAGACGGAGAGAGACAGAAGACGAGAGTCGTACGTGGACATGCTGACAAAGAAGCCGAACTCTACGAGATCCGGCCGGAGTTCGGCTATAATTTGACCGCCGACTCCCCGAGCGCCGATGCTTATATAATCGCGTATAAATGCTGCAAAATATGTCTATAAACCTTAACCAGAAAGAACATAGGGCTCGGGGATACGCGACTAGTATCGGTGATAGCCTCATAGAGCTACATTGGCGAGTACGCGGAGCTAGCCCGGGCTTGTGTCATATCCCGACGCTGCCGTTCCCAAACAGTATCTCATACAGGTCTTTGTCCGCCATATCCATCTCTGCTGACGCTGCGTATCCACCAACCATTCTTCCCATTCCCATTCCCGCTCCGTTCCATCCGTTTCCCCCGTTCCCTCCGTTCATCCCCATGTCGGCTGCGTTCCCCCATTTAACGCTCACCGCAGTTGGGTCCGCCATGCCCATTATCCCTGGCGTCTGTGGCGCATTACTGCTGTTGTTGCCAGCATTGTTCTTAGGCGACCGGTTAATAGGCATACCGCTGTGATGTGGGTAGGTCGAACTGTTGGCGCCGTTCGGTGCTGCCGGCGCGCTTCCGCTCCTCCCGCCATTCGCAGGAGGCCCTGTAGGACCTGCGGGACCGGCCGCTGTCGTTAACGGTGGTGTCATAAGCGCGCCGTTTCCAAAAGGCTTGCCCATTCGCCCCATGCCGTTCATGCCCTCGCCATTGTGATTGCCGTTGGCATTGGTGCCCCATTGTATCATCCTCTCCCGCTCCGTATTCCCTCCCGGCGGCATGCTACTCATTTCCACCAGCATCCCCACCACCTCTTCCAGCAAACCCTTTAGGGTCCCAATGTTTACCACCGAGAAGTCAATGTCACTTGTGGAGAAAGGGCTAGGCCGGAGCCCCATCTTTTCCGCTTCCAAAAACTTCTCAAACCCACGCTTCAAGATTCTAAATACTCCGCGGTATCGCTTGAGGTCATCAAATTTGCTGCCAACAGCCGTTAACACATCCATTGCAGAGCCCAAGTCTGATGATACTAGACGTCCACAATCGTGTCAGCGTGTGTGTGCCTATCTGAGAACATAACCAAAGAAATATATACCTTGTTCCACCGTACAGTATCGCCTTCGGAAACTGGTCAAGATGAGAACACTTCTCAGAAAAACCAGCCCGGCTTTGAACACTCGGTACCCGATCAACCAGCTGATAAAGCTGCTAAGCTCTACCCTTTTCGCTGCGCTGCGGAGGACGTAGATACTTGCAAAGGCAATGTGGCTCAGCTTTCTGTTCTCTGGTGAACTGATAGTGGTCGTTGCATTGGTATTGCCCGCGACTTTCTCGTTATTCTTGGATTGGTCGTTCGGCTTGACCAGCAGCAGCAAAGCGCCGTAGTATAATCCGTCAAAATAGTCTCGGATTGTGTCACGTAGGGGCTGGTCAATTGACGGTGGGAATATAGGCAGGGATTGCCGCCAATTGAGCAGGTTGGTTTGGTGGTACGTGAAGTGCTTTGTTGGATGCGTCATAAAGTCCGTTCGGATGAGATTGTACCGTATGAAGTGCAGCGCAAACACATCTAACGGATTTTCTTTAGATAATGTCGGAAGCTGCACGCAATACAGGTCAGTCACTAGGGAACGGTTTGTAAGGCGGTGGGAATCATATATCGTACCTTAGCGGTCACATCGGTGTCCTGTATGCTGAATGGCCTGTCTAGAGCCTGGCAGATGCACCTGTCCAATACATAGGCTGTCCAAAACACCCACCGCCGCTCTTCCTGCACACGCTCGTCAACTGGCCCGCCGTCCTCCCCTTGGACCATGTCCATATGATATCCCAAACATATTGCTTTTCTGATGGCTAGGCCTATAAAGTGCCATGTTGGGCCAGCCGAGGGACTATAAAGACTGTATATAGCGAGCAATAGTAAAGCCCTTATCGTATCAATTGGATCCTCTGTGCCCACGTTGGAGCCTTCTGATCCCTCTAGAACAGCCTCAAAATGCCTTATGGCCGCGAAGAGAAAGTGGTTGCTGAAGAAAGCCGAGTGGGAGGCAGAATCTTCGTCCAGCGTGATACCGATGGCGAGCACCATGTATATGATAAAGTTCTTGATGGGCGAGTCTGGATGTGTCGGAGCGGGAGTTTCGGCCTTGACAGCTTGGCCCTGCCCCGACTGGCTGGTGGCGCTCGGCGTCGCACCAGCTTCTTCCTGTACGGCTGACCGGGCACTCGAGACACTTTCGTCTCGTGTTGCGTGTTTTGATTGCCGGTTTACCCAACCCTCGTAGTATTCCTCAATATCCATGCGGTCGAGCACACGGTATCTGAACTGAACCATTCGGAAGTACTTGTCCATGTGCTTCTTGCCGGTCGAGCCAGACAGTTGACTAGCCATATCGGGGAGAACATGGGGAATTGCGTCCGCTAGGTCTGTAAAGAACGGGTTGACACGGGTGGACAATGCGGGGTTGCGGCCGTCGCTACGGATGATGCTGCTCAGGACTTTGGAAAAGGTGAAGGGGCCGGATTCGTTGGAGTCGCCAATGTTGCTAAGGGAGAGGATGGACATTGTGGGGAGAGTCGAGACATCGTGATGGATTGCTGGCGCAGGAAGCTCCATTTGGGCGTTGACGGCCGAGGCGTGTGTCATTGATGCCGTGGCGCTCAGCATCAGCAGGTTTTCTTCGCCGTCCAAGTCCATCCTGCTACGCATGTATCGGTCCTGCCATGATGATTGATTGAAGTCGGGATCGAGCTTTAGGCGCTTTGACGACGGCTGCGACTCTGGTGTTCCGTGCTGCTCGCGAAGGGTGGCAAGTTTCTCCTGGATGCTGGTCTCGAGGAACCGGACTTGGGCTTCAAGCTGCTCGATATAGCCCTTGGGCAGGCGGGCGCTCTGAGCGCCCGCCGCCCTGCGCCGGTCGGTGACATCGGGGACGTTGCACTGGTGGCCAGATTTGGCGCAGTTGGAGCAGGATGGCAGTCTCCGGTCGCACTACACGCTCGAGACAGATGTTAGCAGGCACGAGCAAGCCAACGGGCGAAACAGAGAGGCAACCTTCTGCTTCCTGCGTCGACAGCGTTCACAGGCGATTGGCATCTCGCCCTTGCTGTTCGCGAGGGCGTCCTGCATGAGCTGGCTGGCGCCCTTAGCTGCCTGGTCGGCGGGGGCGCCATCACCGAGAGGGCCCTCGAGTTCGTCGGTCATCGAGTACGGTATCGGTGTATGGGCAAGTGCCGGGCCGAGTCGCGTCAGGTGCTAGTATGTACGTATCTTGGTCGAGAGATGAAGCCGGTGACGGAGAGAGGTTGCGTAGTGTTCGGAGAACGACCGAGGTGAGAAAACTGTGCGATGGAATGGCGGCTCGGCGGGCGTATTAAAGGCGCTGTCCAAATGCCACTGCAACCACCACGACCCCAAACACCACCACCAAGAAAGACAGCTTATGGCCAGGCGCATTTCACGGCCTCTAGCTCTATTTGTCCTCGAGCTCTCGCGCCATGGATCCTGCGCCCCCGCCCCTCCGCCGCGAAGTCAACCGGTCCCAGACGTACAGGAAATGGGTCAAGCTTCCGCTGTGTGACATCGCCGCCTCTCTCCACAGCTTCCCAGAATACGCTGCGGACTCGACGTTCTTCATCAACGGCCATCCCGTCCGCTGGGTCTACGTTGTCGGCCTGGTCACTTGCATCAATGACTATGAGAAAAGGCTTGTTTACACCATCGACGACGGTAGCGGCCAGACCATTGACGCCGTCGTCCAGAAGAGCGACTACCAAGGCATGCGCAGCATCCCTGCCCTGCATTCTACCGTCAAAGCGAAGGGCCAGCTGGAACTCGTCCACGGCGCCTTTCAGATGAAAGTCATGTCACTGGAGACCGGGCTGACGCTGGACGCTCAGGTCAAGTTCTGGGCGGAGGCCAGTGAGACGCACGAGAAGCTGAAGCAGCATGATCACACCAGCAAGCACGTCAAACATAAGCGTGCTTTGAAGAGCTGATGGTGTTCTTTTCCATCAACGGTCCTGTCATGCCGCTTCGCCTTTTTTTTCCTCCGAGTCCGCCAATTGCCGGATGTCTCGAGATACATGCCGGCCTGCCATTGGCCTCGCATGCACGACGATGAGAGTGGAAATGTGATGACTCGTGATCAGTATTCGAAAGGGCACCTCGCCGGGGTCCATCCGCTCCCAGCAAGAGGACAAACTTTCCACGCTTCTCCACCAATTATTCGATTGTTCACCCGCATTGTTAATGGAAATGTCATCCTGGATCACAATAGGCAATTGCAAACGTCAATGTGAACAGCAATGGCAAAAGGACCCTGGCAGCCCTGCAGGTGCACCCTACTCTCGAGCTTCTCGAGCTTCGACAAGAAAACGCGTCCTAGGCTATCATGTGTCAACCTGCAGGCCGGCCAACCCTCGAGACGAGGCGAGAGATCTCGGCATGGCAAGGGTGCTCGAGCTTAAAATGAAAGTTGCTGCCCCCTTCAAGCGTTCAAATGCTGCCACCAGCAGCGGCTCTTCCTGCGAACTCTCAAGCTCGGCTGGCCTGCATTCCCCAGAAACCCTCACCTCTGGCCTGGCCTGCATGCATGGGACACGAGGACAGGACACCGCATAAAACCCCCGCTCGAGGAGGCCCCCAATTCGCAGGCGGAAGAAGAGAGATCTCGTTTATGCAGGAGCAGAGAGGAATCTCCCACAGAGATCCCATTCCAAACCGTTTTCATCTGCCGCCCCACGCTGTGCTGCTCCTGAACGGGCGAAAGAGCTCTTCCCCGGATTTCCCGAAAAATTTTCATC
The DNA here is from genome assembly GCA_000525045.1 of Drechslerella stenobrocha 248. Classification (NCBI taxonomy): domain Eukaryota; kingdom Fungi; phylum Ascomycota; class Orbiliomycetes; order Orbiliales; family Orbiliaceae; genus Drechslerella; species Drechslerella stenobrocha. Next base: position 127,786 of record KI966408.1, on the reverse strand, counting down.
GGTCACGCGGGATTCAAAATGCTGGCTTTGTGGCATCCAGCCAGCTAAAATTGGGCACAGCTGACCCCCAACTTTGCTTCCTTCGCTTGCAACCTGCCCTGCCAGTTTCTGGAAGTTCCCAATGCCGAATGGAGACACCGAGACCATGCTTGCTAATTGGTTCCCTGGATGATTTATGGAGCACATCCCGCGAGAGCGAGCAGTAGGTGGCGCATTCTCTGGCCCGAACTCCGTATTGGGCAGCACTTAAGCTCCGCTGATTCCAGTCGCCTCACTGGCCCTCGTGCGAGATGGAGAGCGAGGAAGACTTCACCACCATCACCATCGGAGACGGCGTCCTCGGAGCGCCCCTTTTGTGACCAGCCCTTGGATCCAGTCCGGGCTGTCTGCACCCCTTTTGAACCCCGTCTCGGGCTTTGATAACAGTCCCGCCCGCTGCTCGTGTGCCTGCCCAGCCGCCCGCTGCTTTGTGTTGTCGCTCGCCCACCCGACGTCCGCCGCCAGCCAGTTTTTTCCTCCGCGCCGGCACATCGCCGAAAGGGCCTCCTAACAACCTCGAAACCAGCCCAGCTCTCTCCCTCAACCTCCATCGACAGCTTCGCCCCACGCGGTCTCTGGCATCACCGCCTCGCACCATGGAAGAGCATTTCGAGCGGCCCTCCAAGCGCCAGAAGCAAGACGGCCCGTCTCAGTCTCCGGAGGCTCCCAGCGCGGGCAAGTTCACGCCTGCCCCTAGGTCCCAGTCCTCCCGCCCAGTCTCCGAAGAACCCCAACGAGCTGCCTCCAAGTCCGAGGCCGGATCGGACTCCCCAGCTGCGCCATTACTCTACAAGCAGCCGGCCTGCCAGAGATGTCGAAGCAAGAAGATCAAGGTCCAACGACATCCGCAACCCCCCAGCTGCGCCTTTTTGCTGACAGTGCTCGATAGTGCGATGCCCTGTCGCCCCAATGTACCGCCTGCAAGAAGGCCAACGAAGCTTGTACCATTGCAAACCCGACGAGCCAGCAAGAGTACCACCGCGGGTAAGGCGATCCCCGATAAATCATATCTACACTCAGCTAACCCGGGCGTGCCTACAAAGTTATGTCGAGTCCCTTGAGGACCGCATCCAACAGCTTCAATCCTATGTACAGAGCATCTCTCGCGTCACCAGCCTCGATGACGCCAGCCTCAACGATGACAACATAATCAACGGTTCGCCTAAAGCCGGGGCTACCCGGCCGGACTCCCAAGCAGCCCATGGCCCGGGCATACAGCGTATCAACCAATTGAAGGACAAAGACGACCGCGAATCCAGGTTCATTGGTGAAGGAAGCGGGATCAAGTAAGGCTTATCTCTGCCAAGCCCTCGATGCAAGTTCTAAACGTGGTATCTAGCTTCATAAACTCCATATTGGCTGCCATCAGAACCCGCCACAGCGACATAAACCTCCTCCGGTCCTTACTCTCATCCAAGAAGAAGTCCGGCACAAAGGCCAATTCTGGGAAAACTTCCTTCAGCCAACAGCGGTCCATGCCCCCCAATCCTCCACCTCGGGATCTTGGCCTGCAACTTCTCCGCACCTATCTTGAAAAGGCTCAACCAAAACATCCCTTCATCGCCCGTTCCGAGATAGTCCGAGTCTGCGAATCCCTCCTAGGCATTCGCAATGCCCGGCCTTTGTCCTCCCAGGACCACTTTCGTGCATACATGGTCTTCGCCATTGCGTCCGTATGGCATTTCCGTCAAGGAGAAAAGGACACTGTCAATCCTATGAAGTTCTATGCCAATGCCATGTTTTATATCGATGGAATCCCGCGTCTCCATGGTGTAGACGGCGTCACCAATTTGCTCTTCATCGCGCGTCTCGGCTTCTTCTGCACTACAGGCTTGAGTTTATGGTACATTTCGAACCTCTGCCTCCGAATCTGCGTCGAGAACGAAATGCACATCAACCCACCTCGCAGCAAGTTCACGCCATCAGTACCAGCATTTGAAGAACAGATCCGCCGTAGGCTTTTCTGGCAATGCTACTCTCTTGATCGGCACGCTTCACAAACGCTCGGCCGACCCTTCGGCATTGCGGACGAAGATATCAAAGTTGACCTCCCAGAAGACATTGACGACGAAAAGTTGATTGGTGTTGCAGAGGATTTGCCAACTTTTATGGCGCACTATAAGCCTAAGCATACTGGTGATATCAGATCGGAGCTAGCTTTCTTTATCCACAATATCAAGCTGAAAAAAATCACCTCCCGGATGAATGTCGCGCTGTTCGGTCGGTTCTTGCACCAGCCGAAAGACCATATCGCTGATGTACTCGCGCCGGGCAAGATGTACACTTTCTTTGAAGACTTTGTGAACGAGCTTGAAGAATGGCGGGTCACTGCCCCGACGACCCTCCCTGCCAGCGCCGTTCCGATGAGCAGGGCATACGGCAGCCAGGACTGGTTCGACTTGCACTTCTATCAAGAAAAGCTCACACTTGTTCGCGCGATTATCGACCTTATCCCTCGTCCTACAGGCCACCCACCCAGTGATCTCCTAGACATCTGCTTCGCTACAGCGACAAGGATCATCAAATTATATCAAAAAGATTCTGCGATGGGAGACATCGAACCCGCCAGAGGAAGGCTGTACAGAGTGTTTGTCGCAGGAATCAGTGTTCTGTACTGTCTATTATTGACACAACAAAGGACTCGGGACGAGCAGAGCAATTACATACTGCCTGGTATCCAAAACAATCGCGCAAACGACGCTGCATTATTACAAGAGCAGAAGGAAATGCTCCGCACATGTCAACGGACACTAGAGCTCATGGCTAAGCCTTTAATAGACGATGGCAGCGGGTTGAAATACGTTCGGACATTTGAGGTGCTATGCAGGGAGGTGTTGAGGCGGGTGAACACCGAAACCGCACGGAGCCCGACGGCAGTCAAGCGGAAGCTCCCTACAGCTGGCGGAGCCGGGCCCGGTGGCGAGAAGATGAGCAGGCGCCCGAGCACCATTGAGGGTGGGGAAGGAGAATTTGGGGGCGCGTCACCACCCTCGGGATATGAGAAGATCCACGCACCGAATAACAACAATGGCAACTATACCAACTCTGGGACACCAAACGACAACTCACCGCACAGTAGTAGTAACTCGTGGGCGGGGATGAGCGACTTTACTGTGAATGAGCTGGGAGAGTGGTTCACTGGCGATTATAGCAATGGAAACGGAGGCGCCAGCGGTAGTAGTGCGATAGACTGGGATTTGACTGGCGGAGGGCCAGTCGTTGTTGAGAACGGTGTGACAGGAGGATATGACTACCAGTGGGAAGGGCTTGGGGCTGAATGGGCTGGGTTTTTGGAGATATTGATGGACGGGAAGACGAATTAGGTGGTATCGATGACTGCCTTGGCCGACGAGAGGGATCCTGCGGCATTGTGATTGATTGTTTTATGGAGTGTGGTTGAGGTTGAGTAGTTGCTGTTATTGTTCGAATACTTATATACTGCCCTCAGGTTCTACGGCGTTGTGGATGCATGAATCACCCTATTTTGCAATATGATATGAGTAAACAGGATTGATCGATTGATTGAGAGCGGTTTGGGAGGTTGCCTGGTTTATATATTTCTTAGTTTAATTTATGAGATTTAATCTTACATTCACATCGGTAGAACAGATCAAGATAGAACAGAAACTGGGATAGACTATCAGCCGAAAGCCAAACTCCTCTGTAGCGCCGTCGTATACAATGCGGGCCCATTGCGAGCTATGCATGTTAGAGTTTCAACCAGACATTAAACAGAATCCTGTAGATGGGTTCTCCTTTCCCACAGCTTGACCGGTAATTTGGGGTATCAGAAACGATGATATGGACAAAGAAAATAGGAATGCAGGCTGCACACATGGCAGGGTGAAATCAAAAGAACATGAAAGGGGGCATAAAGGGGGTAAAAATCAATCAGAGACAGGCCTATTCCTTCGTCTTCTGCTCCTGGCCGTGGCCGTCCTCCTGGCCGTCCTCGTCTCCGGCCTGTGAACCGTTGAAGCTCATGCTCCGGGTCCACTCCCACTTTCCGTTAACATATATCAGATCGCCCTGGTCTTCGGCAAGCTGATCGGCTCCCGGCGTGGGCCTCAACCCATCTTTCAATCCGTTCCGGATCTCCCTCAGGCGCTCCTTACTCCCTTGTAGGCGCACCTTCATCCGGCTCTGCAGCTCGATTTTCGAGTTCTCCGCCTCCTGTGCAGACCGCTTCCGGCTAGACGTCGACCCCCATCGCTCGGCGATATAGTCCGCCAGCTGCCGTCCGACGCGCTCGTTCCAGCCGTATGTGATCGCATTTGCCAGCCCGACAAACTGTGTGCTCGCCTGTAGGACTTGGGTGACGGGGCTCTTGCCGCCGGAAGCCTCGATCAGGCGGTTCACGATACCGGGTATCCATAGGAGGATGTACATTGCCGGGTACGCGTTGAGCAATAAGATACGCCTGACACGTCGCGAGCGCGCGGCATTGCTCTGCTTGATGTGGGCGTCGGTGGCCTCCTTGGGGTCCTCGGCGAGGTCGTCGCCGTGCCGGCGGTGCGCGAACGGGTTTTGGAACCTTGGATGTCGGGTCTCTGTGGTGTCGGAGCTGGTAGGGCGTGGTGTCTCTAACGGGCCGGGTACGAGGGTTACAGTTGTAGTGTTACCGGTAGCTGCGTCCGTCTTGCCACATGGGGCTTCTGAAACCCAGACTTGGGTGCGCACATAGACTCCGGATTCAATGTCGTCGCTCTGCAGGCCTTTCGCTGGGTGGATTTCCCCGTCATCGTCGGCGTTTGCGAGCGCCTGTGATAGATTCCTGCGGTGTGCGTTATGCCCGGCGGCATCCAGGCCTCCAACATCGTCGCGGACGGTCGACTTTCCAGTGTTGGAGACGGAGTGGCTGGCATCCAGGATGGTGCCGAAGCGTCGTCGGATGTAGAAGTAGAGGTAGGTGTACATGATGACTTCGCTCAAGATGAAGGCGAACCGCCAGCCGTGGGTCATGGCGTAGCGGAAGTAGGATGGCTCAGCCTTGATCCAGCACCAGTTGCCCGAGACGGGCCCGTATCTATCCATCCCGAGGATGATGAAGGTCGTTGTCACAGGCAGGACCCAGGTAGCCCCACAAATCAAGATTGTGGTTGTGGGCGACAGGGTTTCCCTGATCATGGTCTTCCGGGTGAGCGACCAGACGGTGACGATGGCGATGGCGAGGATGGAAGTGTCGGTCGCCTGGACGCTGAGCTGGCCGATGAATCCATTGGCGATGCAGGCGGGGCTACTGGGGATTTCCTTTTTAGTGATCAGGCGCCAGAGGCCCGACGTGGAGTTGTTCGTGCTGTTGATAAAGTCTGTTGGAGTAAGAATACGTCAGCATGAGATTCGTCAACCGACAGCACACAGGCTCAAAGGGGGTGGCACCATACCGGCAATAGCTAGATTGAGGATGAGAGAGTGTCGAAAGTGCCGTTTGATGGGCAGTATCAGGTAAGTGATTGCAATGAAGCCAGACCCGAGGAACGAGCTCAAGCTACCGATCAGGTTCAGAACCGCCATGGTCATGGCAATTGTCGTAAACATCGCGAAATCGGGGCCCAGCCTCCGCGGCCGGATGCGACGAGGGCGTGTTGATATAAATCGTTGAAGCCTATACGGTCCGTATGCTGTTTATATTTATATATATACCTAGTGCCAGGTATATATCAGGTTTGTAGCGGGCCTGTAGCTGTGGTTGCTATGTGCTCCGAGCAGCGTCAAGATGTGTTGTCGCACGTCCCTGTGTAACCCAACGAGGATGCGCCCAGACCCGGCAACCGCGCTTGGACGAGCAGTTGAGTTTTCGTTCTCGAGTGAAGATGATGTCGATAGTCAACCCCAAAGGTCGTGTCGGGTCGATGTAGGCAAATGGGGGGATTCTGTGGAGAAGAGTACAAAGAAGGAGACACCAGGAACCAGAAAACAATTTTTTCGACAGTTCCAGTCCAGAGAATTTTGGATGGGCTATGGACTAGGAAACCCGGAGCACTGCCCAGCAAAACTCCAGTTCAGTCCCACTTGAGTAGCTCGTCCTAAAATGGGTTGCAGGACAATGCAGGTCGCAGACGAAAGAGATGAGACGACACCAAGCCGAATTCTTGTCTGCACTGTTTGAAATTTTCTGCAAAATTGGAAACTCGGAATGCTCAGAGCTAGAGCCAAACTTGGTCCTGTGAGCACTCTTTGGATTACCGAAGGGGCGGTCAACAGGGAAAGGAATAGAAATTGCAAGAGGGCGGGAAGCTTTGAAATGAGGTTAGGTTGATCGCGACCTCTATCCGAACTATCAATCCAGGAAGTGCAAAATCTCGGGGACCCGGATATATATGTATCTCTCGCATCGGTGAGAACAACCCTTCCAAGTTGACCGGCTACGTACAATGAGGCTGGGTACCCCCCCACCGCCCACAGAGAATGCATTGCATGACATGGCATCGAACTTGAGAACAATACAACTGTGACGAGTCACCCATACGATTGGGGCCTCAAATGACGACCTCCAGTTCGAGATCCTCCCCCTCCCTTTCAATTTCAACAGCGGCGCATGCAGCAGATCTGCAGCAGCATCGTAATCAAGGCGGCCCCCCTCTCTTGTTTGGATCTCGCACTTCGATTCTCCACATCGTCGTTTGTCCAAAGTTGTAACGATCAGTCCCAGTGGGTCTCCAAGACATCCAGCTGCATGTCGCACACCAAGTTTCAACCAACCAACCGTCCGTCGACGCCGTTGGAGGGGGGGCCTATCCTCGTACGCACGCAATGTACCCCGTGCGCCGCCCGTGTCTTTTGATGCAATACCGCATCACACTGGCGGTGGTAGTGTGCCGCGGGCACCAAAGTTTCGCCAGTCTGGCGCTGCTACCAGCGCTGCCCGCAAGGGTGCCCTGTCAAGTTGGTCTTGCAATAATTTGACAGCACCTGGAGTTGACTGGTCTAGTAGGTCGAAGCGAGCGGCCTTCTGAATGTTTGGGCTCTGGCGTCAGCCTCCGGCACCAAAGTGGGAAACCCATCCAAGGCGGAATGTGGGTGACCGGGCTCCTCGAGCAACTGCGAGCTGCACTGGCTTATCGGTTTGTAGCGGCGTCGTGGTGGACTTGCTAGTGCATCCGAAGACGCACTGTTTGCAACCCCGGTACAAACTACATCTCCGCTATACGTCCGCATAAAGGGATATGCGTCTGCATGCAACACGAAGAATTCGGAACTGCAAACAAATTGCTATGTACGTATACGTTTGGTTTCTGCTTCACGACCAACCGACCAGTTAACAGTTGACTCTGGAATTCTAGCAGCAGCGTCGCGTCGTCTTCAGCGTACGCTCACTCGTGCTATAGCACTACGTACACGCACAATAGTATCATATCGTTAATTGAACCCTTTCCTTGCAATCAAAATTGTAGGTCCCATCGCGCCCGTTGATCGGCGCAGACAACCCCAATTTCCTACATATCTATAACGACATACGCTATCACCGACGTATCTCGCGGGTGCTTTGCAAATTCTCCACTTTCATGATCAGCGCCAAAAGGGACAGTCACAGGCTGAAGTTTACGAGGTCACGGTCGCTACGATAGCAGCAGATAATATAGCATTGGCACACATCAAATAGATATACGACGAACCGATATCCGACAGGGGTTCAATGTACATATATGCGTGTGTATGCACAGAATACATCTTTACGGATTCCACCTGCAAGAGGATAGGCACCGAAAATCTCCCATCCAGCCCTTATACAACTGCGATCCTATAGGGTTGTAGGTTCCAAGGTGGCGCTAGAAGGCACCACAGTGATCGAAGACGATCAAACCAAAGAAATGCTTCGGCATGCTGGAGCCTAAGGGCCAGCCGACGTATAATATGCAAGTTATATGTCGTGTTACTTGATCGGATTTAAGAAGGCATGCGTCTGTGTGGCGAAAATATGTTCTGAACGCCCAGTGACCCCACACGGCGCATATTTGGCAGGCTGCCAGTTCCATGGAATTCCTCGACGGGACGCCCCCCCCATACTGCAGTGGCTATCGCGACTCCCGCGACAAGTTCGCAAGCACAAACATCGCTATTGATTCCGGCTCTCTCAATCTAACCACCAAGCTAGTCACCGTCGGCTGTATATCGATATACTTACACGGCTTCTCCAAGCCGACTCGTTGCCTAGCCGGATCTGATAGATGGCCCGTGGCCACATTGCATTGTATCCCATATTCTAAAATCATCGTTTCGGATCTCTTATCATCTGACCATGCATTCTAGGGATACATCTCCAGAACGAGAAACCACTCGACGGCCGACTTGGAAGCTGAGGCCCAAAGAGGAAAGACCAGGCAGTGAGGAAGGGGTTTCGAAACAAAGATTTCATGGTACCGTTGAGAGGTCCCAAGTCCAGGTGACTAAGCGGGCGGCGCAGGAGCAGGATCCCCCCCTGCTCAGCTGAGTTCGCCGTCTAGCGAGGGAGGATGAGAAGAAAAAAATTTCAAAAGGCTCCTGCTTGGAAGCAAGAAGAGAAAAGTCCCTGACCCGACATTCTCCCCCGCCATTTGCTCGGCTATCCCGCTGACCGGGGCTATGTTTGGAGGCTAATCGCCATGACGCAGAAGCCAGAAGCGGAAAGTTTCTTGAGAAACCGCTGCACCGCAACAAATCTCGCATCCAGAACTGGGAGCTGGCTACGTAGTGCCACTTGCTGGCTGGCGACGGCACGGCTGCAGTATCTCAAATCTGACAGCGGCGGCACCCTTTCTCGTGTTCGAACTGTACATTGTAATTGCGAAGTTGTGGTTTCCAGCCGGCCGATTTATAACGCGGCCCGTTACATTGCATTACTGTCTGGATATTCTGGAAAACCCCTTAGCTTAGATATCCTAGTCCCTGTCAGCTCCACACTCAACGGCGCCTCCAAGTTGCACAGACCAACGACACCACATGCATCCACATAAGCTTGCCCAGCCCAGGCGGCCACAATACTATCAACGGCACGATCCGGCTTGAACGCTTTGGAGTCATGGACCACCATGTACTGCGACGCTGAAAGAAATCAATCGCGAATCATCAAATTCGTGAAATAATTGCACGCTACCATGATGTATGAATATTTGAAACGGCTGTTCTCATGATCCTGTGTTTTATGTCTCATCGCCAACTGATACATGCATTGCGGTTCGCCGCGACGTCAAGGTGCTCCAGCATGACACCTAGTTTACGCAATGCATGAAGATATACAATACCACGAGCTCGAGCTATCGCTGTTACACAGAGCTCGGCAGGCAGCTAACCAGATATGCAGAGCTTGGCTACCTACCTAGCTATAGTACACTTGGTTACCCCGGCCCCAAGGCAACATATTTTTGATTGCAAAGGCCCCACAGCATAGCACCGGATCAATGTAGATATCCTGAAACCCGTTGAAAGGCTACCACTGTACACCTATACAATAGCCCCTCTCGAGATAAGTCGGCTTGAGCGTCACCGTTTGAGCTGTAGGAAGCGGCTTGGGACGGCCCAGCTATATGCATTATCTTGTATGATATAAACCGCATACACTACTCACCTGAGCAAAGGGGTATACGTTCATGCACCTACAAGGGGCCGAAACACCCGCAACTTTTGAAATCTGGAGAAGATGCGCATATGCGGCAAATCGTCAGGTGGAACCCTTGTATTGGACAGAGACGCATCGACATAGGATGCGAACAATACGACAGTACTCGCTACGGAGTCCATCACGCAGCGTAACATTACATATTACAGCAGGGGCCTGTATAATATACGACAGGCTGCCTTTGAGAACTTGATACTGGGCCTTGCGAGCTATATCTACCCTTGTTCTAGTGCATCGTCCCAGATCGGGCTTGATATGCTACTCAGCTCTAAGAGCTACGTGCTTGGGATGTCAGGGGACCGATCCCAGCCGTGCATACTTGCATGCATAATCAAAACCCCGCCTGTCTCAGGTTCTCCTCGATCCAAGACAGCCAATGTCCACCGCCTTGATCGCATGACGTTGCCGAAAAAAATACGCATAGCTCTTGAGAGACGGGATAGAACAATATTAATTAATTTGAATTTGGGATTAATTGGTTTTAATTTCCGCCCCGTATGAGTGTCCGTATTCGCCTCCAGGCTTGAGTTCCGAATCATGGGTGTGAACGTGCTGTATGCAACGTTGTTGGTGTAACAACAAGACGTCTCGTAACTGTCGGGATGCACAGTGGTAACAACTCAGGCCAATACACACACGTCTATCATGATTTATAACCATTCTATCTAGAAGCGTATACAGATAGCGAAGGACTTCGCCTCTGCCGGCGAAAATGAAGTGACAGCCGACCAAACAAAGCATACATTGAAACGAACCGAGATTAAATACACTTTTCCACAACCCCGATCGAGACCAATTCCTACATCCCAACCATCGCCCGAAGACACGCTCAGAAGATCTAAATAAGCCCAAAGGGCTTTGTAAGAAAAGAATGGGTTTGTATGCGAAAAGCGGATGGGATAGGAAGGTGACCAGATGTAACGAGAAGAACGAGTTTAGACGGCACCACTTTGGATCATCTTCTTTCTGAGGTAGTTCTTGTAGTCCGCGATAGACCCATTCCACTTCTTTACAGTCTTGTTCTCGCACACTAGGATGTCCTTGGCGATCTTGTCGAGTAGCCTGTAGATAGGGTTTGTTAGCGGGCTGAGATATAAAGAAGATAACGTTATATTCTCCAGAACTAACCTGAAATCGTGGCTGACAACAACAACGCCACCTTGGAATGCATCGATCGCTTCCGCCAGGCTGTCGATTGTGGGGATGTCGAGGCCGTTCGTCGGCTCGTCCAATAGCAGCATGTTGGGTCCCTCGATAGCTAATAGGGCAAAGACGACTCTGCTCCTCTGGCCCTCACTCAATGTTGCCATCAATGCTGTCTGTGACTCTCCAGTAAGTCCATACCTACCCAGCTGCTGTCTCCAGTATTGGTAATCCTGGCTCTTCTCCCGGAATTTGTCCCGGCAGAAATCCAGTGCGGACTTGGTAAGGTCCAGCTGCTCAGCGGAGTGCTGCGAGTACAGACCGAGCTTGAGATGGGTGTGACGGGATACACGACCTCCCTGAGGGTTTAGTTTGCCGGTCATGATCCGCAGCAGGGTAGACTTCCCCACACCGTTCGGGCCGACTAAGGCGACACGTGAATCCATATCGACACCGAGGTCGAGGTTCTCATATAGGTTATCCTTCGCGTTACCGCTGTAGCTGAACGTTATTTCGTCGAAGCTGAGGACCGGGGGTGGCAGTTTCTCAACATCAGCGAAGCGGAAGGTGAACACTCTATCGGCAGTGACCTTTTCGATAAGGCCGTCCGCCTCCATTTTGTCAAGAATCTTCTGGCGGGATTTTGCCTGTCGGACCAAGTTGGCATATGTACCTGCAGATGCGATGAACTTTTTGATATGTGCTATTTCTTCTTGCTGCTTGTGATACTGTTTCATCTGGTTGGTCTCGTTTTCTGAGCGGGTCTTGACATAACTGTCATAGTTACCACCATAGTAGATAAGCTTGTTCTGCCGCATGTCGATCATGTTTGTGCAGACGCCGTTGAGGAAATCCTGAGAGTGAGAAACGAGAACCAATGTTCTATCCCATTTTTTGAGGTATTCTTCGAGCCACACGCAAGCTTCGAGGTCAAGATGTGCTGTGGGGTCGTCGAGGAGTAGAAGGGAGGGCTTCACAAAGAGAGCCTTGGCGAGGGCGACACGCATCCTCCAACCTCCGGACATGTCCTTGGTCATTTTGTTCATCGTGCTTGGGTTGAAGCCGAGACCAGTGAGGATAAGGGAGGCACGGGTAGAAAAGGTTGACGGGTCCATCGATTCCATTCTCTGCATGGTTGTAGAAAGAGGTTAGACAAGATATCCAACGGAAACATGGGTGACAAAGTGATATACGTGCCTCGTATAGATCCTCGAGAATGGGAGACTCGGGTCCATCCTTTTCGAGGATTTCTTCTGCCAGCGCATCCAGGCGCTTCATCTCATTTTCGGCCTCCTTGACGACATACTCCAAAGCTCCCAAGCTGGTTGGGTCGGCGGGTTCGTTAAGAAGGTAGACGTCGATGTGATCTGGGACGGGGTACTCTCTCTTCGCGATACTCTTTAGCAACGTACTCTTGCCGCAGCCATTCTCGCCCAACAGGCCGTATCTCCGGCCAAAGTTAAGCTCGATGGTAGTGTCGCCTAGGAGAACTTTTCCGTGGAAGACCAGTGATACAGAGTCGATCTTAGCATCCTTAGAGCTGACTAGCGAAGCCAGGACGCCGGTAGTGACACGGTCGGAGAGACCATCCTTATCTTCTTGAAGGGTAAGCTTGTTGACGCCGGCGAGAGCTGCGGCTGATGTGGCCGAGTCTTCAGCAACTTCAACCTCCGGGGGAGTGCTATCTCCAGCGATAGAGGAAGCCTTGGAGCCTGACTTGGAGCCAGCTTTGGAAGAAACCCGCGAGGCGGCTGTCTTCTTTGGCTTGTCTTCGTCACCGGCAGCCTTAGCTGCTTTTTTGGCCTCCCGCTTGGCCTTGGATGCCGACACTGGAGGCATTGTGGATGTAGATTTGTGATTTGAGGAGTCAGCTGGAGGTTTGATTTCAAGCTCTAGGTGGGGGTAGCAGCTCCAGGCGAAGAGGCGGCAAGACCAGTCTATGCAACCGCACCGAGATCTATCGGTGATGGATAGCGAATTTTGAGGGGCCGGCAGTCCTGGAGAAGCTATCCGACTGCGCGATGTTGAGCGGTGAAGTATCTGATGCCCGCCAAATAGCCCGGCACTTGGTCGTGGTGTTGGAGGATCGAGCTTTGTTGGAGGTGCAGAAGTGTTTGCTGTCAAACTTTTTTTTTTTTTTTTTTTCCTTCTCCTAAATTCGGCAGCTGCCTGGACGTCATGCCAAGACATTCACCGAGAGTTCCGCCTTCCTTTCTAAAATACCACGCCACAACGCACAACCACTCTGTCGTAGAAACTAAAAACTAAAAACTACGTCTAGTCTTCCTACCCCAATCTTGTGCCCAAACCTGAGTATCTACAATTTATCTATTGCTGCCAGCATGTGAATCTGGCTAAAACTGCCGCATACGATGTGTGAACAGTCAACGTGGAGATAAGGTGCAGGTTGATTGATGATAATAGTCGTGATGACTGTCGTAGGTGAGCACGATATATTGATGTCAATAGCCCGCGCGGTTCTCGCAGCGATACGCACTGATCAACATTGCGGCAATATCTCCAGCACCATTCATATGGCGGCAGGACCAAATAGTGCCCGCTGTATGTATGTTTATAAACACTGCGCGGGCGGCCCTTAGCCCCCTGGATGACCGACGTTCTCAAGGCCTCGCCCTCGGGCCCAAATACCCCTATCTATCTCCTAAATTGAAGAGTTAGCTGTGTCTGTCTGGCACCAGGACCACTCAACCTTTCACTCTGGGTTAGAAGAATACCCATAATGTTTGCCTCGGCCCCGATCTGTGTTGCTCTTTTGCTTCTCTCTGCGACCTCGGCCAGAGCCCCGGGTCTTCGCGAGTCCCATCCGGAAGTCCGGGGCGCCGCCGTAACCAGGGCCCAGGTTAACGTTGCTCCCTCCGCCGCTGCCCCTGATACGCCTCAAAACCAAGTTTCCACTCCATACGAGCCGGAAACATCCCACGCCAAACGCCGGTTCCCATTTCTCAGCCCTCCGCCTGGAATCAACTGCCAAGGGCTTTACAGCTGCAGTATCAATAAGGACAAGGAAAGGAGGCTCTCAGGAGAGCTTGCCGCTATAATACAGCACATCCCTGACTCCAGATTCTTCCTTCACAAGCAAGTTATTGCCTGCGTCCGAGGAATTGACTTTATAAATGGGGAATTGGGTTTCCTGTGTGCCTGGTTCGATTTCGCCATGTTTCAATGGAACCACTTCTACCATGAGAGGCCCCACCTTATAAACGGTAAAAATCTCAAGGCCCTCGTCCAAGCCCTCTTGGATCATGACTGCGATGTAAGCCTCTAGGTTCCATGTCATTCTACTGTAGTATTTGTTGAATATACATATAGAATGTTAACTTGGGTGGGGATCGACAGGGCTGCGGCAATGTCCCCATCCAGTATCCGGGTTCCAACAACTCTGACGAGGGATTTCTTGTCTTTGGCCCCAGGCGTGGTGGCTGCCCTAGTAGTCCCCTCCAAACGATCTGTGTCAACGAATTGACAACCATATATTTACCGACGTATTCGTTGCACGATGAACCTTTAAGAACTGATGGTGCATCGGTACAACCAACTTGAACTTGAGGTGGGGCCAATTCGTCGATCAACAAAGGCCTTGGGGATACAGATCACGTGTAGTTAGGTACCGGGCTTCTATAGGGTATGAATTAATTGGAGTATGTTTGAGCACCTATACATAAAAAGGCACCAAGTCTGGTGCTCAGACTAAAAGCTTGAATACCAGTTGTAATGCAGAGCTAGGGAGGGTTTTTCAATCAAGCATAGCTATTATATGCTTTTGCCACTCAACAAGCAAGAACTAACTGAGACCAAATCGTTTGTCCATCAAAGAATAAATATTTGTGCCTCGTGCTTTGCATCTAGTACCTTGTTTCCCAAGTTCCGGTCTCGCATTGACGTTTCGCACTCTTCGTACTGAGCCCCGCAGTTTACACGAGCTAGGCAGCATGCCAGATTGTCCTACAAGACTCTCGGCAGCACACATCCCCATCCCCTAACCCCCTTCGTATCCTCCAACTGCACAACCCACCAAAATACCTCCTTCGCCTTCTCTGTTGCTCCACTCATCTCATACTCCCGGCCTAGTTCAAACCATGCCTCGCTCATATCCCATCCGCTTCCCAGTTTAGTCAACGTCTGCAACAACCCCGAAGCCCGATCTCTCGCCGCTGAATTTTTCTCGTCCGCAAGAAGCACACGCGAAAGACCCAAAATTGTTGAAGCATGGTCTGGAGCACATGCAAGTCCACTTTCAAAGTTCTTTTGCGCTGCCGGAAGTAGATTTTGTGCCGCTGAGATAAAACCGCGCTGTAGAGTTCACATTAGTTGTCGCGCACTACTCTATCACACCTGGAGGGCCCACAGATATGGTAACGTTACTAACCTCGGCCCAAACGTCCGCATCCGTGCTGTCATCGCCTTTCCCACCATCAGCAACACCAGCTGCCTCATCAACTGCCACTTTTGCATCCTCAAACATCTCAGCCCGTCGATACAGCCCAGCTACGGTCAGCCATATCTTCTTCAACATCGCTTCCACCCTCTTCCTCTCATCTCTTTCGCTTATCGCTGGCTCTCTCAGATATGCCGGCCGATTTAGCAACGGTCTATCGTCTATATATGGTTTGATAGGGGATGGCAGCGACCCTACGGGGAGGTTATGGGCGTTATTCCCACCGTTCCTGTCGGAACTGAGAATCGATGGTGTTTGGCTGTGCACAATGTTTGTTTGAATGGCCTGTGTTGCTATGTGTTCCGCAGGTATGGAAACTGGCACGGACTTTTCTATCTTGCTCCGGTGGCTCTTTGCGCCAACGCTTTTGCCCGATTTTGTACTTTTTGCGGACTTTTGGGATGGAGTCCGGTGGAGCTTGTTGGGCCCACTCTTCGCCGTTGACTTCTCGTCATCGGTGAATCCTTCTACATCACTATAGCGCTTCTTCCGCAGGCTGTTCCGGCCGAGTGAACTACCGCGCGTGCCCGAACGTTGGTGTCGCTTTGCTAGCGGGTCGTTTGCACCCGCAGTTATCTGGCCCGAATCCTCGGACACCTGAATAGCGGGCATTATCGTGCTTGCGGTTGTGGACCGGCCACGAGTTGATCGCTCTGACTCCATCACACTGTCCCTCATCGCGACGCCTCCTGAAGGTAGAATCCCCGGGAACAACCGCGTGTACAATCCAAGTAGCTCGTCTGCAAGGTTCACAGCGGTTTCGGGTCCCTCAAGCATCTCAACAATTGCCAGTTGTGTAATTTTGACTTCCACCAACCCTTCCTTGCCACCTATCCCCAAGGTTGTTTGGTCGTGGTCTTCAATGAGGGAGAATATCACCTCGCTAACGGTCAATGCTGTCTCCCATTCCCCTTTGCTTGTCAGCAAAAGTGTAAGAAGGTGCCAAGCCGGTATGCATTTTTCCTCCTGTTCGGCTACGGCGCGGACAGAATCAATGGCAGCATCGATCTCTCTGGTCTCGGCAAGCACCAGACTGAGATCAAACATTGATTCAAACATCTCGGGCTGGTAGTCTAGGCTTTTGCGGAAGGCTGCTATGGAACGCTCTTGGATCTCGGCCCGTTGGGAAGACTCGACGGTTTGGTGGGACCATGCAGTGTTTGCCAGTCCGATACCTCTCCAGACTAGGGCTAGAATGTCATGGTCCTCGACCCTCCACTCAAAGATCCAGGTTTTGATCAGTGTCGCTATTTCTATCGCTTTTGCCGCTTGGTCGGGCATATATTTGGTGAGGAAGCGGATGCCTTGCACGCAGGTATTTAGAATCTGCGCATCAGTGTCGAAATCCAACTCGCCAGTAGCTTGTGCACCACTCTTTTCTTTCTCGATCCGTGCCTTTCCGCGTTTGATGAGGGTAATGTATGTGTCTAGGGAAAGTTGTGCATCGTGAAAGTTGCCAATTGCAGCGAGGGTAACAAAGAGGTGGCGCAAGACCCGGGGAGAGTGAAAGGTTTTGCCAGCTGCGCGGTAGAGGATTTCGACCACCCGCGCTGCATCTGAGGTCCGGGAGCCGAGAGTAACCCAGTTGTCGACCACTGTGTCCACCCAGTTAAGAACGTCATGGTTTAGTGTTGAGGCATGAGGGAACTTTGTGGATTTTATCAGTAGGGACTCGTATATCTCTTCAACGCCAAGTATCTCTGCTCGGAACTCCTCGCTAATTTCTTCATCTTGTTCAATCTGTCCTTTCAAGTACTTCGAAACGACTTTGAGATAGGTTTGATAGATGTATTTTCTCGAGGCCTCGTCATCTGCAGCAATTTTATCTGGCATCGTTTTGATCAAGGAAGAATTGGTTGACATGGCAGCCGAGGAGTGAATATTGGCAAGGGATGTCGAGAAGGCGTGGTATGCCCTGAAAGCTCCAATAAGACCTGATTCAGTAAGGGTCCTCCGGGGCTCGGGTCTTGTACTAAGAGATGTTGGAGTGGCGTTGCTGGTTTCATCTTTTTTCTCCTCTTCGTCTTGTACAACTCTCAGGTCAGAGTGTATTGCGTCTAATTCGTCCAGACCGTCTTCTTCATCATATTCATCATCGCTGCGCGGTTGCCTGAGTGTTTCCGGGGCCTCGACACCCTCAAATAGCTCCCAACTTGCGATGGCGAACCTCGACAAAGTTTTCCTTGTCCAGTAGACGGACTCCGCGCCGGATGAGCCTACCCCGCTGCTGAAATCCGGTATAGGGAGCCCCATGTAAATTTGAATAGCGTCTTCTTTGGTGGTCAACGCTTCCTGGGCCATACCCTTCAGGAAAACTGCTTTGATGGCGCATACTTTCGTCCATTCTTGGGTGATGACGTCGCGGGGCGGCGGGGCCGGGGGGAGTATTTGCAGGACGGCCCTGTGCGCTTGGAGTAGGTGGTGCAGGTATGCTAGAGTGACTTCTGCTTGCTAAACATATTCAAGCACAATCGAAGGCTTTCTTGTCAACACTTAATGTCAATGGCGTTTGTCTCTCGCTGTCACATTTCTTGATTGTATTGCTTGTTCTTTCTTTTTGGGGTGGCTGTGGCGGCAATCGTATCGTTGATGGTGGTGGTGGTACGTACGTATATCTCTTCAGCACTGGTGACCATGTGCTCGGCATATCGTTTGGCTTTCCGTTTTGGGACAGCACCATCTGCTTCCAATGCGGCTTCCTCGGCTGCTGCTGCGGCATTTTCCGACTTGAAGCGGGCGATTTCTTCCTCGAAAGCATGAGCGAGGGCAGAGATGCTAACGAGAGTTGATGCGGCGTTTGCGGTGGAAGACTGAGGGGCTGATGCTTTGGAGAGAGGCGAGGTTGAGACCACAATGGTCAAGTTCTTGTGGATAGAATTGGAGACCCGCTGTGGCGAGGTATCATGGTCCAGGAGGGCGGTTTCTGTTATGCCTGGAAAACCACTCAGCCATCCGTCAACATCAAGGCCAACCGCACACGCAAATCGATCCGCCAATGATAACGGGCCCGGCGTGCGGCGACTGAGGGACGAGGCCGAAGAGAACCGAGTTACATTTCTTGGTAGCTCCACCGTGCTTGGTCAGCTTCCGAACGAGCTCAGGGACAGACGCCCAATCGCCGTTGCAGCGGGCGGTGTCGAGGAGGCTCAGATACGTCGCGGCTTTTGACTAGGATGATGTCAGGGGTCAGCTCTCGAGGACAGAACATCGGACCGCGATAGTCGAGGAGCAAGACCGCTCGACAAAGTGCAGCTTTGCAGAACTCACAGCGGACATCTTGGAAAGCAATGGACTGGTCGTCCGTCGGCGCCGATTCCCGAGGTTGATGACGTGGTTGAGGTTTGGAGGTCGGGCGGGCAGGGCAGTCGGCAATAACCAAATCGAGCGAACGCAGCCAAGCTTGCAAGGACCAGACGCGTTCCAAAGCAGAAAAAAAAAATGGACGGCGCTCAACACCAAAACTCCAATTCAAGGTTCATCACGCAAACAACGACGACACTCCAACGACACAGACAGTGGCCATGCCGGGACCGCTGATACTCCGATAACTCCAAAGCTGGCTCTCGAAGCGCGGTATCGCAGCCAGATACTGGAAGCTGCCACGAAGATGCTGCCGGTGGAGCAAATCGTCGGCCTCCTCTCCACCATCACTGCCATCACAACCTCGGCGCCAGAGGCGAAGCTTCACAACCACGTTAGGCTCTGCCTGGATATCTTGTATTCGACGGACCTTCTAGAGGATGCGAATGTGCAGGTCACGACCGGCGGGCGTTACGCCGCCGAAATCACAAGCCTCCTGCACAAGTTCCGGACGCGGATATCGTCCCTGCTGCAATGCAGGACCAATCAGGCGAGATGGGCTGCAATATGCCTGATCAAAGCCGGCGTCGAGACTTCACCTACGTTTCTGCAGGGTACAGCGGTGTGGATCCCGATGCTGCTCAAACTGGTAAATGTAAGCCCTGCCGATACTTCTCGTGGAGGTTTTGCATGGCCTCGCGCTAATATCCCCTCTTGCAGAGGCCCGAGCATGGTTTACCACTAGTCGAACGAGCGATTGCTGTCCTGACTCGCATATTCGTTCTCACGAAATCCAAGTCCACTCTCACCCGGGAGCTGACCTCTCCTCACTTACCTACGTTCTCCCAATACCTGCTTTCGCCCGCCGTTCTGTCTTCGGATAACCTTCTTGCTGGACTGCGGTCGATATATCAAATCCTTCAAACTCATCCGACCACCTTCAGGCCACAGCAACAAAAGACGTTAGACCTAACTAGATCTATTCTGTTTGCGGAAGATGATAAGAACTACCCGAAGCAGGTGCTCCAGTCCGCGACAGATGTATACGTTAGCTTGGTAAGGTGCGCCCAGCCCAAGACACAAGCTGAGGAATGGGCAAAACTGTTCCGAGATACATTATCTGTGGCTGAGCAGACTTGTGACATCCTATTCGACTGTATCCGGGAGGAGAAGGACTCGGGCAGGGCGCCTCTACAGAGGAGACGGACTGGCCCGGCCGAGGTCTGCCATCTACTATCACCTGAGAGAATTGGCGTCCACAGAATGCGCACACTCCTTCAGGTCTTACAGGCCTTTTTGAGCCAACCAGCTAACTTTACCCCACCCATCGCTCTACCCATATCCCCACTCATATCACTGCTCCACCGCCTCTTCTCGATCTACCCTGGAACAAAGCCACATCCCTCAGCAGCAGTTTCGACATACCAGTCACTTTTCGCTGCCTACCCCAACATACTCAAGGCTGCGATACCTCTTATTTCCATTCTAGCTACCAGAATCTTCTCCTACTCGCCTTCTTTAGCACTTGAGTTCCTCCACCCTGTTTCTTTCATATCTTTAACCTGGAAAGGCGACACCACCATCCGCACTCTTTGCTACACAACCCTCTCATATCTACTCCCCCTCATTGGCCGAACACTTTCCCAGAAGGATGCCAAGCCATTACTGGACGTACTATCTATGGCGTGCGAGGATATTATTCCACCACCTGCACCCGTTATAATTATGAAAGAGCCGGTCGGTCCCTCAGGTTCGATGCTACTTACCCAGCCAACCTCAACCGGCTCAACATCCACTTATCGAAAACGAAAAGCGCCGACACCTCAAAACAAGGCCAATACAGCAGCCGCAAGCAGCATACACGCAGATCAATTCTTAGCCCCCTCTTCCTCTCATAGCGCCCATGGTTTAGGCGGCGATCCCTGCGATGCACCGCTGGTCAAAGCAGCAAAACTACTGGCTACGATGGCACTCCTGAACCTACAAGCGACTTCAATACCATCCGAGATACGTAGCAGAATTGAAAGGACGATGGTGTTGTCTGCCCATGCCCCAGGACTGCTTGCCGCTGTGCTTTACCCTGCGACAAAGAAACGCGGCAGCAGCTTGATGCCGCATCTGATGGCTGCGTATGATACGGGTGCTACAAGTGGAACGGTGCATATCGACGACATATCTGAGGGCATCATGGAGGCAAGTATGGTCCACATGGCCGTGGAAGGTCTGGTTTATCCACGGATGCAAGTCATCAAGCCTTCGGGCCTAGATGAACGAGGGTCTAGCGTTGCGGGTTCGCCAGTCGAGTCTAGATATCCCATATCTCCACGTGCTGCGATTGGAATTGAGGGGGGAGAAGCGGATTATATACTTCCAGTATCGCTAGAAGAGACTATCCAGCCAGAGTTGGATCTTCCAATGGATGCGCCGATAGACGGGGAGAACTACCCGTCCCCACCTCCGGCACCAGTACCCCATCACGCAAAACTGCCACCGTCCCATGGCAATGGACCTCTATCCGCCCAGCCGCCAGCCGCACCGCCGCCCTCGGCCCAGCAGCAGCAGCAGCCCGCAGGGGGGATGTCCCCACCCCTATCGGTGTCACCTAGTCTACCCAGGAGCAATGGGGCTGCTAACGGAGCTACCAATGGAACCAACGGTAGTAATGGTGGCGAAAGGAATATGTTCATGCCAATGGCGATGCCTTCGCCGCGGGGTGGCGTGCACGCTATACTTCCACCTAGCCCGTTGAGGCAAAGCATGACGATTATCGACACAGATGACGATGGCAACGGCGAGAAATTCGGACGGGAAGGGAAGAGAGTAAAGTTTGACGACACGGTAGGGGATGGGGAGATGTCACATAGCACTGGTGTTAGCCCGATTGAGGCGTTGATTGGAAAGATTGCCAATGGTGACGATGATGATGATGATGACGACGACGACGCAGATATCCCAGAAATTGTGATGGGTGATAGCGACGGGGATGAGGATGAGGACGAAGCTTGACCAATCCCTCCGACGTGACTGGGTTAATTTTCTCTTGCCAACCTGTTTGTGGGGGTCGTCAAGATTGTGTATACTATTGACTTATCTTGTATATTTCTCACATCTTCTCAGGATTCGAATGCGGGTTTTTGGGTTCAAGTTTTTGGGGTCTTACCGGCAAGCGGAAGCGCTTGTCGCCTATGTCATGTACTATAAGGTCTGGATCTATAGATAGTGCGGAAATATATATTACTTAGCCAACTCCGGGGCGAAGGTCGTAGGCAAAACATCTAGTAGCAAGAGCAAGGTTTGCAGTTTGTATACACAGTATATTTATTTACCTTTGTAAGCAGGGTGCTTTTGGTATGGGAAACGCTAAGCTCAAAACTCCTCCGTACACCGATCCACGGAATACATATTCTACATCAATGATAAGGAATTAGAGATGGAACATCTTGCGGTTCTTCTCCATCCGACCCTTCCACTCCCATTCGACCCCTTCACAGACACCTCTCTCTACCCTCCGCAGTTTCAGTGTAAACTGAGGGCCTAGTTCTTGCAACCCAACCCTAACACCCAAATCCTCGCCCGCACGTTGCCCACCAACTCCAACTTGCTCTGCTCCTGTTGTCCTATCACCTCTGCTCCCTCTGCTCTCGCTGTCTATGGCCCGGAATATGTATCGGTGCATGCGGAAGAATATATAGTCGCGCTGATTATGCAGCGTGACGACCTGCCTACCGACAAACTGCGGCTGTGGCGGGTATAGTGACTGGAACAAGCTGGCAGCCAACCTTCCGATTGGGGAAGTGAAGTTGTTGAGGATTAGTTCTGGTAGATGATTGGTATTCACACCACGGCCCTGTATTGCTTTGCCGTCTGCATAGTTCGTGAGGCTGAAGTGGAAGGTGGGGCCAGCAGGCAGGAGGACGACGATGAGGCCATGCAGACGCTTGGAGTCCTCAAGAGCAACGATGAGGTGTGTATGACTGCGGTTTGTCGCGAAGGAAGCAATCTGCGGGATTGTGAAGCGGTTGCCGCGGGGGACATAGGTTGTATTTGGAAGTATTGAGCTAAGGGTCTGGTAGAGGTCATGGCGGCGTGCCATGCGGGTGGTGGTGAGGAGAGGCTTTGGTGGCGTCGATGGGTGTGGGATCAGAGAGAGCAAGGTGGCCAGTGTTTCTTCAGGCAGATCCTGCGAGCTCGAGGAGGGTTTTGAGGACGGTTCAGATTCTCGTTTCGCAGAGGGCTGGTCTGGTTCCGAATCGGAATCGGAGTCGCAGAGGGAGCCCAGGTCGTCGTCCTCTTCGTTCCCAGCGTCCGAGTCGTCCTTGTCGCCTTCGCCGTCGCCACTGTCTTCATCCATTTGCAAATTTATAGACGGGCCTTTTTCCTGATCGCTGACGCATTCCTCATCTTCCATATCCTCGTCGCTGCTGGCTGCACTAGTACCGTCCTGCTGCGCGTTGGCGACATCCCGGCCCTCCATCTCATCTCTCTTCCTTTTCGCCCGCTCTATCAGCTCTACGCTGGGAATCCACGGCTTATCCACAGCGACTCGCTTTGAGTCCAATGTCTGTGGGACATTTCTTCTGAGTCGCTCGCGCCGTAGCGACGGGTTATCGGTTTCGGCTTTGCGGCGGTCGAAGCGAGTCTGCCTTTTCGCCTTTGCGATAGTAGTTCGGCGGGCGACATTGAGATTGCTTCTCCGGACTTTATTCTTAATCTTGAATGGAGCCGCCGTCGTTGCCGCTGTGGGCGATGGTCTGGAGAGGCGTTTCGACGGCATCTTTTGGTGATGTTGATGGTGCTGGTCTGGCTGGCCGGGACAATTGCTTCGACGAATTTTTTTGGTCTAGCTTGCTTAGTCACCATGCAACCGGCGCGGTTTGTGTTGCGTCGGTGCGCTGCAACGTCCATCCAACACGGGCTCGATGCCAAGCACAATATCCATCCGTCGCAACACGGCGAAGTCTTCTTGGTGTAGCTTTCAACAGCCGGGTCGCCATTCCAGGCACAGCCGATTATGATAAATAGAATACCCTGATATCGATACTACTGCGCGGCTCCGGAAAATTAACGCTGATAATAAATCACTCGTCGCCGTGCACGCGAACTTGGCTATATTTACAACCTGTACATACGCCGCGCCGGCCGAAAACGTTGTATCGGTGCCGTCTGCCCTGCTGGCCAGCCAAACTCCAAAGCTAATATCCCCCAGATGTTCAAATACCTGCCGTCGTTTGTTACTCGCGTCAAGAGCTACTGCTAAGCCTCAGTTAGCCAAATGTGACCTCTATGCGATAAAACCCTTGCACTTTATAATATACAATTTAATGTTGCTCCCTACTTTGTGTGGGAGAACTCAGCGGGGCTCGATATATATCGCCGTTGCACATGTCTCTTAATGCCAATAGTCGATCGCGGGGCCATTGCCGAAAGAAACTCTGCGTCGGGCATCACTTGTTCGCCTTTAGGCAGGTGCGGGGTAGGCTTCAGCATTAAACTCGTCTGGCGATAAGCTTTCTAGAATTCTAGAATCCTCTCGGTTCCCTGCCTGCTTCCTCTACGGCACGGATTGAGGTTAAAACACATGCTCTCGTGACTATGCTTTATGTAATGTGACCTGCGGAATACTATACTATGGAGAAAAAAAATACCTTGTAGCACAGAGATCTCTGCGTGCGAATATATAATCAGGTGGTATGGGCCTAGCTACACTGGTCTACATCTATTTTCCTCTACGATACTCCGTCCTCAAGCTGGCCTGCACGGTCTGGTCAGCCCGGCTCCAATTAAGCCTTGCATTTGGCACTCCATAGATCTTTTGATCAACCTTATACCCTCGCGACTATATTGCTCCTCAGTAAGCAGCCAGCCACAGACTTTTCTCTAAGATGAAAATCCCGAGTCTTGCCTCAACCCTCCCGTTGGCGTTGGGCCTCGACTTGGTGTCTTCGCTGAATATAATTCTCAACAATGACGACGGCTGGGCCACCGCTAATATCAGGTACGCACCAAGGTCTTGTCTCGCATAGGAGTCGCCTCTAACATTTCCCTACAAATAGGGAGTTATATAAAGCTCTAAAGGGGGATGGCCACAATGCATATATTGTCGCACCTGTCGAACAGCAATCTGGACAAGGCGGCACACTTGTATTCTCTGCTGAAGCAAAGCTCTCCAGGGCGGGCCAATGGGACACCGTCCCCGCCGGCGCGCCTTCGGTATGCAAATCTACCCGCTTGCGTTAACGCCCCCGTCTATCTCTAGCATTTAAAAAGGTTCTTTATTCACACAGTGCGGTGGGGTTGGTGATCCGGTGAATGCTCATTTAATATTTGGATTCCGGTAGTTTGGTTTTGATCCGATAGATTCTCATATCTGGTACTATAACGGCACACCAGCAGCGGTTACTTTGTTCGCGCTTGACTATCTCGTTAAGCGTCAGCGTATCTTCAACGGCGCCGATCCGGACTTAGTCGTGACTGGGCCTAACGAAGGCCCAAACGTGGGGCCGTTCGCATTTACCTTCTCTGGTACACTTGGCGCCGCAAACGCGGCTATTAGTAGAGGCATCCCCGCGATCGCTTTCTCTGCCCGAAGCTTTGTGAACCGAAAGTACACCACTGTCAGCTCAGCATCAGACCCAGCTATAACTGTCGGCAAACTGGCTGCCAGGTTTATCCAAAGGCTGGAAAACAATTGGAAAACAAACTATAACAGCCAGAAAATCCTCCCATATGGCTATGGTGTCAACGTCAACTTCCCCTACATTCATGTTGAAGCGCCTTCGTCAAACCAGAATGGATGTCTGGACCCGAGATTTGTGCGCACGAGGCTCACAGGCGGTGCGGCCACTAACTACGCTGCATACAACGAGGATACCAGGACATTCAAATGGGCCAGCAGCTACGAGTCTCCAGGGGTAAACACATGCATCAATGGCGATTGCGGACTACCAAATGAAACCGACGTTATCAAGCAGTGCAAGACCGCAGTATCTATCTTCACAATCGACTATGATGCACCGAGCTGTGGTGACCCAGTTGAAGTTTGGAATATGCTGGACGGGCTGGTGGAAAACGTGTCTACCATTGACTCGACTGGTGGCGGCAACAGCTCCAGAGACACCACAGCAACGTCGGTGACGACGTTGGTTGAGACTGCTGTTGCTGTGAAGGCTGGATATAACGCTGTGGCAGTATTATTCGCAGGTGCAATGTTCGTTGCCCTCATGCTGTAGCCTACGGTATCCCAAATACCTACATATCACACGTGTATATATGTGCTTATAGTTCAAGCAGTCTGGCGTGTAGTATTTCGCAAAGCACCCCCGGGCCTTACATAGTAATGTATAATTGGTGTACTTGACCAAGGGTAATCGCAAAAAAAGCACTTGGAAACGCCCAGGCTACTCTTTGTACAATTGTGGAATTTTAGAGACAGAAAAAAAAATGGAACTAGTTTACTCAAGGGATGTCAACTAACCTTCTAAGATGCGCCTTCAAAAATTTATATATACACAATTTGATTGAGGTAGGTTGTTAAATTGCTAATTTGGAAGACGTTAAACCGGATGCGTCGCACTTAAGCGTATGATCTAATAAGAAATTTTATATGTATACTTCAGTGTATTCCCCGCACCATAATCCGCTAACAAAGCAAAATATTGTTGGAAATCAACGCAGTAAGTTACCACGACGAAGACAGATGTGCAAGAGGATTGCAATACCTCGGAAATCTACACTGGCTCGCACTGCGAATACCAGTCACTGACATATAAGCACTGGTAACCTGCGGTACAAACAGTCGAACCTGAATGGCCGATACCACCGCATTGCCCATATGGGCTGACGCCACCTGGGTCAGATGCACTCGGCAAACACTGCCAATAATGGTCGTTGGATTTTGTGCATGTATAGCCCGTGGAGCAAACGGTACCACCTGGATACCCGATACCGCCGCATTGTGCATATGGGCCAACAATAGCTGTGTTAACCGGGGTTTCTGACGATGTTGTCAACGACGTTCTGGAAGATGTGCTGGAGGATCTGTTAGGGGGTGAGCTGGAAGGCGTGCTGGATGATGGACGAGAAGACGTAGTAGAAGGTACAGTAGGAGATATGGTAGACGATGTGGTAGAATATGTAGTAGAAGATGTAGTAGAAGTTACGGTAGGAGATATTGTAGAAGATGTGGTAGATAACGTGATAGAAGATATGGTGGTAGAGCGAGGAGAGGTACTGGAAATTGTACTCGAGGGTATGGTTGAAGATGTAGTCGAGGATGTAGTAGAAAATTTACTAGACGACGTCGTAGGGTGTATAGTAGGAGGCGTAGAAGATGGTGCAGTAGAGGATGTAGTCCAAGACGGAGACGTGCTTGTACTTGGTATACATTGCCAGTAATAATCGTTCGAATACACACACTCATAACCATGTGAACAAACCGTGCCGCCCTCATACCCAACCCCGCCACATTGCGCATATGCACCAACAAGAGCAGTATTAATCGGTATTATGGGCGAAGTAGAAGTCGACGTATGTGATAGTCCGTTTTTACTTGGCAGGCATTGCCAATAATAATCGTTGGAATATATGCACTCGTAGCCTGCCGGACAAACATTGCCGCCAGTATATTGGTTACCGCCGCATTGCGCGTATGCGCCGACAACCTCAGTATTGAATGGACTTGCTGGCAAGGAGGTAGAAGACGGTGAAACTGAAGACGGCGAAACTGATGACGGCGAAACTGAGGACGATAGGGCCGAGGACGGTGGAACTGAAGACGGTGGAACTGAAGACGGCGCAACTGGAGGCGAGGCGTCCGGTAGTGAAGATGAACCACCTGGCCTACACTGCCAATAGTAGTCGTCGGAACGAACGCAAGTGTAGCCGGCTGAACATACTGTTGATCCTGTGTATCCGGTGCCACCACATTGTGCATATGCATCCAACACCGCGGTTTGCAGCGCCACGGATGTGGTTGAAGAAGGCGGTGTAATCGAAGAAGGAGACAAGGTAATTGAAGCAGACGAACCACCCGGTCTACACTGCCAATAGTAGTCATCTGAACGAATGCAGCTATAGCCGTTCGGACAGACTGTCCCTCCGGTATATCCGACGCCACCACACTGCGCATATGCGTTCACAACCGCGGTATTTTTAGGAACTATCGATGAGATAGTGGAAGATGAGCCGCCCGGTCTGCACTGCCAGTAGTAATCATCCGAACGAACACAAGTATAGCCATTCGGACAAATTGTTCCTCCAGTATATTCAATACCACCGCACTGCGCGTACGCGCTGACAAGGGCAGTATTCCGGGGAGCCGCCGGCGCGGTAGTCGATGACCCGCCCGGTTTGCACTGGGAGTAATAATCATCTGAGCGCATGCAAGTGTAGCCATTCGGGCAAATTGTTCCTCCAGTATATTCAATACCACCGCACTGCGCGTACGCACTCACAACCGCAGTGTTTAGAGGAGCCGGTGACGCAGCCGTAGACGATCCACCTGGTTTGCATTGGGAATAGTAATCATCTGAACGGACACAAGTGTAGCCGTTCGGGCAAACTGTTCCCCCTGTATGCCCGATACCACCGCACTGCGCGTACGCACTCACAACCGCAGTGTTTAGAGGAGCCGGTGACGCAGCCGTAGACGATCCACCTGGTTTGCATTGGGAATAGTAATCATCTGAACGGACACAAGTGTAGCCGTTCGGGCAAACTGTTCCCCCTGTATGCCCGATACCACCGCACTGCGCGTACGCACTCACAACCGCAGTGTTTAGAGGAGCCGGTGACGCAGCCGTAGACGATCCACCTGGTTTGCATTGGGAATAGTAATCATCTGAACGGACACAAGTGTAGCCGTTCGGGCAAACTGTTCCCCCTGTATGCCCGATACCACCGCACTGCGCGTACGCACTCACAACCGCAGTGTTTAGAGGAGCCGGTGACGCAGCCGTAGACGATCCACCTGGTTTGCATTGGGAATAGTAATCATCTGAACGGACACAAGTGTAGCCGTTCGGGCAAACTGTTCCCCCTGTATGCCCGATACCACCGCACTGCGCGTACGCACTCACAACCGCAGTGTTTAGAGGAGCCGGTGACGCAGCCGTAGACGATCCACCTGGTTTGCATTGGGAATAGTAATCATCTGAACGGACACAAGTGTAGCCGTTCGGGCAAACTGTTCCCCCTGTATGCCCGATACCACCGCACTGCGCGTACGCACTCACAACCGCAGTGTTTAGGGGAGTCTGCGACGCGGTAGTAGATGATCCACCTGGTTTGCACTGGGAGTAATAATCGTCCGAACGGACGCAAGTGTAGCCGTTCAAACAAATCGTCCCCCCCGTGTATCCAATACCGCCACATTGCGCGTACGCACTCACAGTGGCAGTGTTCCTTAAGACTGTTGATGAAGCAGTGGAAGACGAGACAATTGAGGATGAGCCACCGGGTCTACATTGGTAATAGTAATCGTCTGAACGGACGCAAGTATAACCATTCGGGCAAACTGTCCCCCCTGTATACGCGATACCGCCGCACTGCGCGTAGGCGCTAACAACGGCGGTATTAGCAGGAGCAGCACTCGTTGTCGTAGATTCAGTCCCTGGAAGGCACCGGGAATAGTCGCTGTTGATTTGGCTGCAATAGTATCCGCTTGCGCAAGTTGTGGCTCCAGACCAGTCTACCCCCGTAATTAGCCGCGGTTTGTTCCAGTAACTGAGAAAAATGAAGTTATACCTTTTCCACCACATTGGCCCCATGCGAAGGCGATGGAAGGATCAGGTCGACATTGACTGTAATAGGCGTCCTGGTAAATACAGGTGTACTCGTTGACGCAAGTAGTTGGGCCGGAGTAACCTGTAGTTGTTAGCACGGTTTCTGTAATTACTCCCGCAAGTAGTCCCAATGGGAAGTATGACATACCGGTCCCACCGCATTGGGCATAGGCGCCTGCTGGTGCGATGGTGGACGTAGGAGAAGTAGTTTGAAAAGTAAGAGAAGTTGTAGGCGTGAGAAAGGTTGTAGACGAAAGGGAAGCGGTAGGTATAGAAGAAGTTGTAGGTATGGAGGAAGCGGTAGATGTTAGGGAAGT
Organism: Drechslerella stenobrocha 248; assembly: GCA_000525045.1. Classification (NCBI taxonomy): domain Eukaryota; kingdom Fungi; phylum Ascomycota; class Orbiliomycetes; order Orbiliales; family Orbiliaceae; genus Drechslerella; species Drechslerella stenobrocha. Next base: position 98,155 of record KI966408.1, on the reverse strand, counting down.
CGCGGGTATAGAAGAAGTGGTAGGTATAGGAGATACCGTAGGTGTGGAAGAAGTGGTAGGTATAGGAGATACCGTAGGTGTGGAAGAAGTCGTAAGTATAGACAAAGTTGTGTGCCCAGAGGAAGTAACTGATATCGAGGGGCTTGTGCCTTTTGAAGATGAATCTCCAGGGATGCATTGAGAGTAGTAATCGTTTGAATATAAACAATAGTACCCATCTATACAGACTGTTGGGCCACTGTAGTTAACGCCACCGCACTGGCTGTACGCTGCGGCAACATCACCGCTTGTGGTGGCGGTCAGGCTGGTGCTCGAAACGTCCGAGGCCGATGACGAGGACGGTGCGACGATGGCCGTATTTGGGTCTGGACCAGGGAGACATTGCGAGTACCAGGCGGTATCGTAGGCACAATAGTATCCTTGCGTGCAAACTGTCGGGCCACTATAGTTTATCCCACCACATTGTCCATATGCACCAACTGTCGCCGCCGCCGTCGCTGTTACGGCAGGAGAGCTAAATTCCCCTGAAGATGACTCCTGCGTGGTTGATAATTTCGACCCTTCAGTCGTGGTGGCTGTTATCGCCGGGGCCGACGGTACCACAGTAGTATTCTCAGGTGGGCTTGAGATCTCAGAGGATGCGTCTGTGGCTAGCTCCGTAGTCGATGATGCCCCGGTAATCAAGTCTGTAGTTGATGATCCCGCTATAGCTGTTTCAGTGCTAGTCGTCGATGGTGCTTCCGTGCCACCCAGTTCTGTAGTAGTTGATGATGTCTCCGTGGCTGACTCCGTAGTTGGTGATACCCCCGTAGTCAGCTCCGTAGTCAGCCCCGTACTAGTCGGCGATGTTTCCGTAGTCAACTGTGAAGCTGATGGTAGCTCCGCGGCTGGTTCTGTCGTCGTCGATGTCTCCGTGGGCAACGCCGTAGTCAGCGGTTCCTCTGTGGTCAACTTGTCACTTGACGATGCCTCCGTGGCCAGCTCTGTGGTAGAAGATGTCTCTGTGATGAGCCCTTCAATCGACGATGACTCCGTTAACGCTAACTCTGTAGTTGACGATTCCTCTGTAGTGGATTGCACCAGCGTAAGGGATGACACCGTGCTCGTGCTAGACATTGTCGCTGAAGCTGCCGTGGTAGTGTTTGCGCCGGCATCCTCACCGCCAAATAGAACTACTCAAAAAGTTAATGTACTATCTTTTACCTGAGCGCTGGCCGTGGCCTCTTGACAGTAGTGCCTAATATGTACTTACGATCAGGACCCGGAAAACTATAGGCGCTTGGCTCCTCTAAGTCGGCGATGTTGACCAAGACTCCAAGGTCAAGAGCGTTATATGCCCCCGGGAATCTAGCTGTGTTAGACCTAGGGACCAACGTCCCAGATCCAGTGACATTGAGAGATGCACACATTGGGAAAAACTTGGGAAGGAAACAGTTGTTAGAACAGAGGTGCGTAGGAGTAAGAACAACAACCAGCCGCTAGGCATAAAGGATCGACTGACCTGGGCCCCGTTTACAACCGAAGCCTCCCCCAGATTCACGAACTCGTGCCTCAAGAGATATCCGCCGGCGGCAATACTAGGCGGAATCTGAACAACATAAGATCCTCCGTCGCCGACCGATTTGCTTGCCCAGCTTCCATCCCCGTCCAGGCCCTTCTGGGCAATCTTGAAAAAATCAAGCTGGTTGGGGTTCACGTCGGTGCAGTCACCGCCACAAGATGCGAGATATGTCATTGTAGGACCCTCGTAGCCTAGAGCAGCGTTAGAATAGTGCGCTCATAGATATTGGACATAGGGGTTAGTCCTTCGAAGTATGGTTGGGCATACCTGACGGCCAAGAGTCCCAATAAAAGGTTACACTATCTCCTGCGTCCAAAGTTGCAACGGATGGCCAGTTTGTACCAGATGGTTGGTTGCATGCAATTGAGCCGTCCAGGACGTTTGTTACAGCTCCTCTGTCTAGCAGGACCAGGGGACAGACTGTTAGCTGACCATACTGTATGAAGTGGTGAAACCGCTGGCAAATTCTGAGCTAGTGCGTACCAGCTAAATCTACGATATTATGGGAACCGGACAACGAAACATTTCTAAAACGAGAGTCAGCTTCTTTCAGTATCACCACTAGCATGAAACAATTAAACTAGCTCTTAACGTGACAAATCAAAGCTTCTTGGTCTAATTACCCCGTTATACTGAACCCGGGAGATATGGAGAGTAGTTAGCCGCTTGCACATTGCATTCGGTGTCTAGTATACTACGACCTTCTCGTAACTTACCTCGCAACACCGTCAAGTATGTCGGTGGAGGGGGCATTTGGGACAGCTGGGAACTGGCTCTGGGCCCGCCTCGCCCAATGTAGGACGAGAAATATCGTCGTAAGCTTTTTCATTTATTCTATTTGTTTTTACTGCCTCGAGCAATGAAGAACCGGATTGGTTTACGCAAGAAGTTGTCGCCGCATTGCACGGTATATAGCGAAGGTGATAACTCGAGAGGAGGATGGAGCGTGCCTTTTGCCTGGGGCTGGTTGTCTTTATACTATCTAGAAGAAGCCCGGCGGATTTCGACATCAAGGTTTGCGTCATGTCATCTTGACCCAGAAATTCATGTGGTGCGGGGGCCTTGTTGAAAGAGTTTCCCATTCGACACCGGATAAAAAGAGCCTGCGGATGTTGCCGCCATCAAGCCTCAAATAGTAAATAAATTTTAAATTAGGTTCAGTGTCCGGAGCCGGATCGAGTAATCACGAAGATGCCGAAGCAAAGTTAAAGGGCTTCGAATCTAGAACCATAGCATATCGAATAGCATAAAATTGGGTATAATCCATATCAGACTCAGGGGAGCGAAGCCTATTGACAGATACTCAATATTTTAAGACTTGGCGCTAGTTCCTTCCCTCGGTTTTGCGGTGAGAATCCGGGCGAGGAAGACTTTGGCCAGAGAAGTTCAATGGCGCGGTGTTGTGTTTGTGTTATTCACTTTGCATTGTGGTATATCTGAACAAATTGGAGCAGTCCAACTACACAAGCTTACTACATACTACGTATCTAGTACTTAGTACTCACCTGGAATATAGGAAAAATGCGCTGTCAGATATTAGACGAGGAATGATAAATATCACTATAAGGCTACGGCTTATACGATGGCCACGTTCAAAAATTAGGGTTCGGCTGCTGGCCGGAACCGGAGGACGTCCCCATTTGGGGCTAGGTTTAAGGAGGTAACACCACATCGATTTTTTGGGTTCAGGCCTTGCACTTTCGCGGCTACAGGACAACTGGGAGTTATAGGTACCTCGATAGCGGGCATGGCGACCTGTCCCAAGCCCTGGTGACAGGGCGTCAAGACAAATTACAAGGGCCCTTACAACTTGAGGAGACTAATCAAGGAAACCGTAGCCTTAACTGAGCTAAGGGATATCGGAACCACGCGTTGTATAAAATTCTAGGCCCATCGTTGGCCAGGGCATTCTCAAAATGATTTAAAGGATTCTAACAAGCCTAATACAAAGGATGCAGCTCGAAATACAACGCGCCACTAAATGGAGAAGTACTGAGAGACGGCGAGCAAAATCACGTGTGATTAAAAGTCTTCTGGTTGACCAGGACTTGCTTCTCTTTGCTGATCGACTTGACGAAGTCTGGCGAAACGTTGAGGATCTGTGCAACAATATCTGGCGGGGTCAAGGCCAACCATTGAGACAGGGGAATATCCGCGACGCGGTCGCTCTTGTAGATTTCGACCCACACGAGATCCTCTGTCTCGGACGTGTTCTCAATGTAGTGGCCTGGGAATAGCGCATGTTAGGGAATCGCTCACATGTAGTAAAAAGTAGCCAGGTACCTATATTCATGAGGCGGGTTACGAGCGCTCGAACGTACCTGTGTTGTCTGGGAAGACCGCAGTATCGCCAGCGCTGAAATCAAAGGTGCGAGCAAGGGCATTGCCTTGGAATACCGTGGCGCGTGCGACGCCAGAGTGAAAATAAAGCCATTCGTCGGCCTGTTGATATAGAGATTAGATTGTATCATATGCACCAGTGATAGGCGCAACGTGCAGCTAGCTTACGTTTGGATGCCAATGTAACTCTCTTAGCCCCTTCGGCTCAACTCTAACGACGGTGGCGGCAATGGTGGTGGAGATGGGAAAATTTCTAGAGTCAATGATGTTGAGGGTACCAGCGCCGCCAGGAACCGGTTTGAAACCAACATCGCTGAGCTTATATACGTAGCTGCTGTTGCCCTTAAGTTCTCCGGATGGAGATGTAGGGGCGACCAATGAGCTGCTGACGTTGGCGGGTTTTATATATGGGTTCTTTTCTGGGAGCCTTTTGAAGACTTCCGAGGCGTTGACACCGAAATTCTTGCTGAGGACATCCAATGGGGCGTGGATAAGCCAATCGACAATGTTGAAAGTTGTGCCAATCGCCTCGAAGTCGCCGTTGTCGAAGACCAGGAGGTATTCATTCTGGTCCGCGAGGCCTTGTACAGTGTGGCCAACGCCTTTTGGAAAGTACCAGATGTCCCACTGATTCAGCACCTCAGCCGTATTTTGACCATGTTCGTCGACAGCAGATACCTAATTGGGCGACTATCAATAAATGCGCGTTCGGCGGACTCTAGGAAAACAATTTCTGACCAGTATAGAGCCATTGAATACGATTCCCCATTCGGCAACCTTGTGCCAATGAAGCTCTCGGATAGCACCTTTAACGAGATGTTGCTGCGCGGCAGCAATGTCCTTGCTGGGTGGGAGATCCGTAACGAGCTGTTCCCGAACCCATCCACCCTTGACAAGTCTCGTTTTGGAGTCTGAGAAAGCCCATTTGAGATTCGGGACGTTTCCATTATCGGTGCCCGGTGGATGTATGTAGTTGGGCTGTTCGCGATCACGGCTCGGATTGGTGCCACCTTCACTTCCGTGACTAATTGTTAGCTATAATCTGCGAGATTTCTCCAGCCCGGCAGGTCAATGTTCGCGCATTGGGTCGCTATATACGCACCAAGGATCGGGGCGCCAAATTCCCCTCTAATAGGTTGTGGGTTAGTCAGCTCCGGCTCATTGTGACGCTTGATCCTAAGATGCTTGGTGGTGGTTCTGCGTCTTAGAACATCCTCGAGATACTCTCGGGGGTAAATTTCAGATGTTAGTTGATCGTCCACCTCGGATAAGGCCCTCTTCCCTTCATCAGAGGAGGGGACTGGCCCGCCCAGAACTAGTGGCGCCACCAGTACTAAGCTGGAGAGAATAAAATTTTGGAGTTTCATGCTCGGCCGATTCGGTGCTGTCGGCTGGGGTGTGAGCAAACTTGACAAAATATAGGAGGAGAAAGCGATGCTGCAACGGAGAGCGTAATCTACGATGATAGAGAGCCGCAGAACTTAGGGAGAGCAAGAATGAGTACATGATGGTACCGATATGCAATATGCAGTATATATAAAAAAGATGAAGGCATCCTTGTATGAACCTGGTCCAGTAAGGGCGCAACATGAGGATTGGAAATCGTAGGAAGGGGCGGGCGAGAGCGAGGTTGGGATGTTTCTCTTTGCGTCCAGCAGCCTGCCTACGGGACAACTGACTGAGGGGAATATCCTCAAGCGGACACTCGGAGTGGAAAGAGTAAAGAGGACAAGGTCGACAAAGACGTGATATGGCGACATGAATCCATTGGCCGTGACTGTTTGCGAGCAAGGAAGCCGTCATTGGCAGCTGCATGATAGTATCCCATCGGGCCTAACCTGAAATACACGGAAATGGATTCCATGCATACGGCTCATCAACTTGTCGGCGAGGTTGGTGTAGCACTGCGCACATGCGTACACGGCGGTTGGGGTTGAGTGGGGGATACCGATATCAGAGGGCACATGATAAACCTGCTGCAAGTCCTAATGGACAGCTGTACAGACTGCGATCATGGCTCAGTGAGGCATTCAGCGACGGACTATAGCCAATCCCGTAAGACGGCTGTGGACGGACTGTGATCTTCGATGCGGCCGAAATTTAATCAAGACGGATGGACCGGAGCAGGTGGAGTTGCAAAAGTGGATCCAAAGTGGATTACGAGAAAGGGTGACGCTGGCTGCATGCGCTGGGCGCCGGTTGGCAGAAACAAGCTTCGGCTTCCAAGGCAGACAAGTTTACAATTTATGGCCTCATCCAGGTGGCCGATGGTGCGACGTCGCACCAGCCAATCAGCGACGGCCGCTGACCGCATTTGCCTTGCTATTCAAAATACCACGTCAAAGAGTGTTGCCCGCCTCGCACTAAGCCGTTAACACATGATCCTGTACCAATACAAGATTGCCTTTTATTGATATAAGATAAGCCTGTATTGATACAGGATAGCTGCCAGGCAGCTCGACAGTCGCCACGGCGGTGAAGGGATTCATGCATATGCGCATCCCAGGACCCCCCAATCCAAGGCCTCCCGCCGTGGACGTGTATATGCACAATGCCTGGTTTCCCGCCGTCGCGTCAATCGCGCCGCAGCCTGGCCAAATGAGGCAGACACTCGAGTGAATTCATTATCAACAGTGTCCATAGACACCACGTATTATACAACCTATATGACGATCTCCACCACGACGCTTCGAATCAGTCTCTAGATATATAAGTTGCCTAGATAAAGTACGCAGGGAGGCAGGAGGGCAGTATTGCGCCATCTGGTTGCCAAATGACATGATCGATCAAAAATTCAAGGTCCCCACATAATCAATTGAACCGATTTGTGAAGCCCCGCATTTTGCCCTATACGCACACTCGCCCCGCACTCCATCCGATTGTTCCCTCCTACGAACTCCCGACCCTGCCGCGCCCCTTGCCAAACTATGTGGAAGCGCAAAATCCCAACCTCGGGACAGGAAAGGTGGCCACCAAGCGCGTAGAATTCCCCTAGTTATCAGTTGATCAACTGTTAACCACAATAAACCCGGTAACAATATATATTATAGAGGATTACGTCTGCACGAAGTGCCTTAATTAACTTTTTTTGCTTCCAAACTCCCCTTGCAAGGGTTTCCGAAACCGAGGCCTAATCTGTACCAGTAGCTTAGCTTTTTCTCTGAACTTAAGGAACGAGAATGTTTGCATTTACGTGCGGTAGTTCAAAAAGCCATTGATCCAAATGGTCGGACTCCCTGCCCTTTGTGGATTCCGCCCAAATAGGAAATATTGTTCTCGGATCAATATGCACGTCTAGCAGGTCGCCATCTCCGACTAAGTGTGTAGACTCCAATCCGGCCGCTATGCAAAGCACAAATGCAGGACACCATTGTATTTCAATGAAGTTACTCACGCGAAGTGACGCCAATAGCCATGGCACCAGCAGCCCATACCCATTTCCACCAATGCAACGTCGACCAACACAAAATCAACCGCGCTCGAGTGCATTTTTTCATGGCAATTCGAAGTAGTATACTAGTAGCAACTTGTGAAATCGAATCCTGCAGGAGGCGCTAGATTATATCCGGTAATTCAGATAAGCGATCTACATGAGGCACAGATCAAGATCCAGTTGTTCAAAGTCTGGAACTGGAGCCTCACACACGCATAGCAGGGCGCCTACCTAGTTCCAAACCCATGTCTTGCCGTTAATACCATCCATGCCCAGACGTCTAGACTTGCTCTATAAACAAAGCTCCAGACCTATTTATGAGACTCCGGGCCCCCACTCACTAGCACCCAAAATACAAAACCGACAATATAAATGATCTACCACTTATCAGCCCAAAATGGGCTCAGGGCCACAGCGCGTCCTCCAATATTGGTGTTGCGCATGACCTGCTGACAAAATACATTTGATACTGTCTTCACAATAATTAACAGTTACTATTTGCAATATCCAATTGCCCAACTGCACCTGCAAGTTTGCATAGATGATACCATGACCGTACTTCAAGGCGTGATCAGTCTCGATCGCCATGGGCCCTGCGTCCCCATTGAGAAAGCATGTCCATTGTTCCCCGAGCGTCCTCCTACACCGTTCCAGGACATCTAGTGATCAACCAAAGTCATATAAGGTTTCAAAAGGGGGGTTGGTTGCATTACGCACCATATTGAGAGTATCTGCCAGCCAATTCGAAGGTTTCTTGCTGGCTTGCAGATACGTTGGAGAAACGCCCAAACAAGCGGTACCCAGCAAGTGACAATCTGTACAAATTATATAAAGTGTCTGTTTGGACCTTTTGTGGAAATGCCCATCACTAACATTTCTCTGCAATTCTGCTCAGGCAGTATATCATTCTACTATCTGTCTTGTATTGCCTCGTATTGATCGTAAGATTCCATTATAGCCTATCAAAGATTCTTTAAAGCTTTTAGTTAATATCTTTCTGAAGGTGTCCATATTCGTACCTCTGTCAACATGCCTTTGGGACCTTTCAAATCCGCCATTGCTTTAGCACTACAAATCACATTTGCCCTCACGTCACCGGTCCCAAAACCAGGGCCAAATGCCGACCCATTACCGCTTCCACCGTTGATACCGTCTATCCCGGTATGCTCCCACTCCTTTACCCGCTGAACTATCGTTGCTAATATATTCTCTGTACACCGCCTAGGGAGTCACCGATCTGCTCTCCGGCCTGGTCCCTCCTCTCCCCATTGTTAGAGTTTCAACGCCCCCACTCAAGAGTCCCCCATTCACCGCCAGCAATCTGAAACCTAAGAAGCTTGGGTATTTCTGGACCGGACCTGGCAATATTGCTTACGTCGACTTCCTGGCAGTATACTCGTTGGACGATGATACTTTTGGTAGGCTTAGAATTCCCAATGCATGAGTTTTGTCAAAATACACGATACATATATTTCCGCGGAACAATTACTGATGATTCTCTCATGAAGGCACGTTTATTACTCTCGTTGATGTTCCAACTAGCGGAAACGAACCTCACCACTTGAATGTTGCTCACGACGGAAAGAGTTTGGTTGGGACAGGCCTTTTGTCCCTCCTCAAATTGCAAGGTAGACATGCTTCAATCTATATACCCTGCCCGACTGAGCCCGAAACAAGATACACGATGCCGTGCCAATGCGTCACAACACGACGCAAAGTACGTCGTATACGTCAATTTCACAGTTTAACTAATGGTGGCCGAATAGATGTGGAATACTTTTTCGACATCACCGATCCATACAGACCAAAGTTCAGAAACTCCGGGCAGGCGCTGCTTTCCTCAATTGGAGATGAGATAGTTGCGAAACCAGAGGGCGGTTTCTTCATCACTCACGTAAGTCCACGCCGATCGCCGTCCCGTTTGAAACTCTCTAGAGCGCGCTTTTGACAAACCAATATGGCAGATGGGATCCCTCGCCGGTACAAGCCCCGGCCGTCTCACCGAATGGGACAGCAAAGGTAAATTAATTGGTGAATGGCCGGCTGCGGCAGACCTCCCGGGCACTGCGAATATCCTGAAGGACCAATTCAGCCCCCACGGCTTGTCTATCGATTTCGAGAAGAACATCATCTTGACCTCTGATTTTGTCGTTCCTCTTTCCACCTTGAAACCTACGCTCGGGATCCAGAAAGCAAATACATTGCGTCTCTGGAACTTGAAAGAGCGGAAAATCATCAGCACAATCACAATTCCGAACGGCGGCGGCATTCAGGATGTCAAATTCATCCCTGGGAATCCAGATAGTGCCGCCATCGCGACCGCCGTTGAACTGGGACAAGTCTGGATCATTTACCCGTATGAATACCACGCCATGATATCATTTCCATTACCTCCTTCTAGGGGCTTACAGCTAATTATGCCCCGTAGATTGAAATATAATTCAGATGGTACTCAAGGGGTCACAAAGCTTCTTTACGATCTAGGCCCCCGGGCCAAGGTAACTATATATTGCGGCACCCACGATTTTAGAGCATAGGTTGAAATTATCTCCAGGGTGTCGTGGCCATATACACCGACTTTAGTGCTGATGGAAAGTTCCTATACTTGAGCTTGACCACTGCCAACCACATCGCCGTCTTGGACCTTTCGGATCTCGAACACCCAGTACGCCTTGACGACCCAAATGAGATCCAGCCAGTTATCGGGTACGTGCAAGCGCTCTATTATCAGCCCATCTGTCATTATTCCGTCGGTTTGAAGCACTGGCCCAAGTTGCTGATACCTTGGATTATGCTGTAGTGTCCACTCACTCCGCGTCACGCCTGACCAGAAGAACCTCGTCGCTCTCGGCTACTTTGTCCAGGAAGGGGATGTTGTAAGTACTAGTATCCCAGTGGTATTCCATCCACTGGAGTGTGCAGCACTCCTCCAGTCCATTCATCCACCTGATTGACTAATTACACCAAATCTAAACACAGGGCATCCTAAATACTCCTGCCGATTACAAAGTGCACTACATTGATCTATTGCCCAATGGCTCCCTGCACTTCAACCGCACAATACCCTTCCAAACTGAGTTTGCCAACCGCGGTGGCGGCAGACCCCACTTCTCGGTCATTGCGGATCTCACGGACCCTGCTCACCCGAAATTCAACTCGTACTAGGCCAACTATAGCCTCTTACGACATCGGCGGCTAACGCCGATGCCACAAGCACAGCAACATCTTCCATCTTATAACGGTGATATTTCCATCTCAAGTTAATTTACATTGTTGTTGGATGGATTTGTATTGGTAGTTACAATATAAGCGCCCAAGCGCTTATAGGCTACCAAGTTTCTTGAGTCTAATTAATTTTCTTTACAACTTGTTGTTCCTGTGCTATTGGCCATGGCCTCGACTTGATAACTTGGTCAATCTTTATCCCACCATATCATGCACCGCCCGTGGTCACAACCGCAAAGTAACAGCTAGACGCCTCGTAGTGTTTACGCAGCCAATTAGATCGAGAACCTAAACCCAATACGGTCCTCATATTAATTGGGCACGAACCGAGCTAAGTTTGAGGCAGACGGTACCAGTAGCTATGTCTAGGGCTACTACGCAGGCATAAACATAAACCCAAGAAAACCCAGCCTGCACGTAGCTCACCAGCGTGTCCGAGTAGGGCCCAGAGTTCGAATCGTATACGTAGTGTAATCGGCCCAAACCTATGGCCACGATTGACCTGCGCAACCTTGATTCAATAAGTGTCCCCCTTTCTACCGAAACCAAGTAGTGAGATACACCGATGCCTTAGAATGGGGGACTTCAGAAAATAATATTACAGACGTATCCTTGTTCACATGAATTGAAATGCTGGAGTGATTTGTTCGCCGCCACCGGCTTGTCCCGTCTGCTGCCAAAGTTAATCTTCATTCCCACTCTCGACAACTGAGCTCGCCTTTCCCGGCTTTCCCGCGTCCGCGTCTTCCATTTCCTCATCCTCATCACTATCTACGACTGTCCGACGCCTCGAAGGTGCAGGTTCATTGTCAGTTTCTCCATCAGACAGGTCATCATCGCTGTCCATAACCGCCTTGCTCTTAACCGACTTGCCCTTTTTCCCAGAGCTTCGTGGGGGGGAAGGGCTGACTCCGGGCGCAGGGGTGAGACTAGCACTCCTGGACTCCGAGTCAGGGCGTCTGGCTGTCTCATCATTGCTAAGCATGTCATCGCTATCGGAGATTATGGCTTTAGACAGGGCGGATTTTCCACCTTTTGTAAGGCGTCTCTTCTTGTTTGCTCTGCTTGCTTGGCCCTCTTCGGTCTCGGTGTCAGCCTTCTTTTTCCTGGGTTTCCTCTCCCCTTTCTCCTTTCTCGGTTTCGGCTCCTTCGGCTCCCTCGGTTCCCGCCTCGTTCTTTTCTTCTTCCCGCCATCTGAATCTACGTCTCGGGACGTTTGTGTATCCCGGGTGCGCTCTTCTTCTTCCCTCTTCTCGGCCCACTCCCTTGCTTGATCCTGCATAATTTTCCGCTCCTCCGCCAGTTTCTTCTGTCGCTCCTTCTTCTCAGCCTCTAGCTTTGCGTGCTCCTCAGCGCGCTTAGCAACCTCAGCCTCGCGCTTCCGCTTAGCTTCAGCGATCTTCGCAGCGTGCAACTCTTCGTATTTAGTTTGCTCTTCGAGATCAGCTGTGAGTTGGCGTCGCGTCGTATTTTTGTTCATTGTCACACGCATTTCAATATCGCCAGCAGGGTAGGGAGGGTTCTTAGACTTGGCGACGACAGTGAATGTCCTAGTAGGGCACACATGTCAGTAATAGCTCCATGCCGGAGTCAGTAGAAACGGGGGATGTACTTGATCGCTTCTTCTACCCCCTCCAAGGCAGACTTGATCTCCTCGGAGGTGCGCTGGTGTTTGGGCAATTCGTGGACAACCTGGCCGATCTGCGCTTGCAGGTATGCCACATTGAACATAAATATCGGGTGGTCAGGTGACAAGACAAGAGCTTTCTTTGCATAATCCAGTGCTGTGTTCAGTTCAGTCAGGCTCTTTTCAGCTTTCCCTTTCAGGTACCAAGCTCTAGCAAGCGCAGTGACGGTCCATGGATCTCGGTCGGCACGATATTGATTGATCGCAATCTCGTACTAACAAAAACTGAGTTAACAGGTTGCGCGGATATAGCTCGATAAGCCTTACTTACGTTTTCAATGGCCCAAGTAAACTGCTTGATCTCAATAAAGCTGTGTCCAAGATTGATGTGCACCGACGCCTCTTTGAGCGTACCCTTCACCTTTTCGAAAATCCCAACACCAGTGCTGTAATCCTTCTTATCCTCAATCATCGCGATAGCGACGCCTTGGGCTGCGTAGGCATTCTTGGGGTCCAGCACCAAAGCTTTGTCAAAGAATTCAACGGCACGTTCGTACATCTTTTTCTTTTTCTCCTTGTCCTGGTCCGTGTCCCGTCTCATCTCTCGAGCCGTCATAAGATGCAGATTGCCCATCCCAGTTAAGGAATATCGGTCGTGTTTGTCGTGAGTTGTTAGGGTTCGCTTATAATGTCTCTGCTCCTTGTCTTCGGCAAGATTGAGGGGAGACTTTTTCGGCCGGCGAGAGAGGTAGTATCCGTAAAGTGCGCAAACTTCAAGATTATGATCTTCCGTTTTCATGAGTTCCTCGAGCCTCTTCGGGCCGTCATCGCCACCTCTCCTCAAAGCAATATAAGAAAGCCGCATAGCCGCATCGGTGTAATCTGAATGCCGAACTAACAGTCCCTCATATAGCTTGATTGCTTCATCGGTATTGCCAGCAGCTTCCTCCAAACGCGCAAGATTGTAACTCAGAGTTGTAACAAGTGCATCTGTGTCCAAGCTCTCATCCTTCGCACCCATAGCAACGCAGTTGTTTAGAGCAGTTTGGAAGTGCTCACGAGCCTCGTCGTATTTCGCCATGTTGTAATTGAAAACCCCAATGTTATTTAGCAGTTGGGGAGCAAGCATGGTTTCTTCGTCCCTTGTAGCTTCACGCTCAAGGTCAGCAACTTGTTGGAGGCATGCCAAAGCCTTCTCTTGCGACTCGAGTTCGTACAAACGAGCGAGGGTTAGCAAAACTGAAACGCTCGGTTTCATATGCTTCTTGGGGTCTTTCCAAGATGACCGAACAGTTTCAAGATAGCTGATGGCGCTCTTGCGTTCCTTTTCCTTCTCCTCTCGACCAGCACCTGGCTGACTCTCTGCTAAAAATGCTTCTTCAGCATATAGAGTTCCGAGAATCATCATTGCTTCGAGACATTTGGGGAAAGTTTTGACAAGGTTTTCAAATACTAGCTTTGCCCCAGTAAAGTCGCTCTGCAAAACTCGGAGTTGGCCGGCACCCAATTTGCTAGGAAGATAGATATCCTCTTTCGCATTCTCACTTCTGACATAGCACTGTCGAGACAGATCATAATCCCCAACTTCTTGGTATTTCCTGCCGAGTAGATAGTATGCATCCCGGGCAACCTGAGGGACATCTGTATACTCAATAGCTCTCTTGCTCAAGGATTCTGCTGTTGCAAAATTTCCAGCCGAGAAGAAATATGTCGCGAAAAGAGTGCATGCAAGGGGCATGTTTTTGTCCAGCTTATACGCCTTGGCGATATGCTCCGTCATCCCTTTTTTGTAATGCTTGATAAACTCTTGATCGGTTTCGGGAAGGGAGGAAACAAATGATAGATGATATACACCAAGCAGCAAATTCGCCACCTTCGAATCGGGATCCTAACACACCGCCAGTTAGTTTGGCTGGAATGGACGGTTGACTCTCGCTCAGCCTCAAACTTACAAGTTCTAGAGCCCTCTCCCAGGCTATTTTAGCATCATCTTTGAAATTTAACATCCAGAAGCAGAGGCCGATGCCGATTCGCGGATCTGGGTCCATGTCCGGTTTTTTCCTTAAGACCTCCTGGTAGGACTCTAGAGCCTTCTCATATCGGCCCTTGCTAAAGAGCCATTTAGCTTTACCCATTAGAGCTACCATATTTGTACCATTGGCTCTCTTGTAGGCTTCTTCGTATATTCTGTGGGCGTTCTCCAGGTTCGATGCTCGTTCCGCCTTGACATTTGTGACGGCTGCTTTTAAGGAGGAGTAAACAGCTCGAGCAATATTATAGGCAGGATGCTCTGCTTCATATCGCCCGATATTGTTGAGTAAAGCGGTAGCCGCTTGTAGGGAGTTATCTTTTGTGTTCTCGGCGGACTCTGGGGAGGCATAGCTGTTAGCACGGTCTGTGAAAGCTGGGCTAGCAAAAGCTGGGACATACCCGATGGATGGTACGGGGCCTTGACTGCCTCCCTTGTCTTCTGCAAGTAAAGCCAGAGTAGGCATAGCTGTATCGGCAGAATTTCTCTCTGGTTTCTCTTGATGTTTTCTGAGTTGAGCGCTCTCGAATTCAAAATCTCGATGGCATTGTCAATATTCTGGTGCTTGGCGTAGGCGAGCGCAGAGAGTATCCAATAGTGCTGGGATGCATGCTCCTGCTCTAGAAGCGTAGAGAGCTCGTCGACGTCATCAGGCAGGTCCGTGAGATCAATCTCGACAGTTCCCTCGTCGCCGACTTGCTCCGTGAGCGGAACCTCTATCCTCGGAGGCACAAAAGGGTACCGGTTACGGGCCCGAGCAGGAGGATGGCCGTTCATGATGGCGGTTGTGAATAGCAGTAGGCGCTATACGGCTGTGACGGTTGGCTCCACCCGGTACAGCCGAATTCGAGACGGCGTCGTTAAGCCAGAGTCCCTCAATCAGTGGCCATACCCTGACGAATGCGCGTATCGATAGAGGCGTGTATGCGGAAAATTCGGTTCGATTCCGAAACTGGAAGAGATTGAATATCGAAGCCAATGGGCTAACTAGACTCTGGGGCCGTAGAGGGAGTTGCAACCCGTACAGTCGGAAAGGGTGATGGCGATGGGCGCTGGAGGTTGATTGATGCCGCGAGGAAGTCGGAAAGTCGCGAACGTGAGGCGGAACTGCTTGGCGAGTTTATTCTTGGCATTGAGACGAGCAAACGCATTTACGCGCAAACATCCCAGCAACACACTGCAACACAACGTCCCAGCCCATCGTCGTATCCACTATCCTCAACCTGTGAAAGCTTGACAATTTTAAAATCTAAACATTGTTAAAATTTCGACAAGCTTCTAAAGGCTTGATAACACCTGATGCCCCCATAAACAACCCGTGTCCCTCATTTAACCAAGACCAATTACCCCTTCTAACACGCCTTGCAAGACTTCCTTTTTCAAGCCTTGCCGAACTCCCCTCCCAGCACCCTCCAGCTCCTGCTTCAATTTCTTGCCCATTTTCTCTACCCTTTGAATTTCCTGTTCTCCCAGTTTGGCGCTACCTTTCACCGTTTCGACGACGTCTTCCCAGACCTCCATGATATCAAACTTCGGTAAATTCCCCCGATATTCGAACACCAATTGCAATCCAATAGCCAATAACGCGATAAAGACAAGCGAGAACAACAGAATGGGAAAGGTATCTCTTAGCGCAGACGAACGCAAAAGCTGGTAGTCGTCCACTAGCTTGAACCTATGGACTACCAAAGTGTTCGAGGCAGATACCGAGGCTAGCTGCAGCTCTCTATCGGTCTTGTTGACAGGAGAGAATGCTACATTTGTAGCTGGGAAGAAATGCGAAGTAGCAAGCTGCCGGAAGTGCCTAAACTTGGCATCTTGAACCTTGCCATCCTCCTTCCCCGATGTCGCAAGTAGCAAGTCAAGAACGATAACCATCACCGAGAGATCAGCGGAGGCGATACCAAGAAGGATTTGCTGTGATGCGGTATTCGAAGAGATAGCCCTTTCCGGTAACTGAAGGATATCCAGAGCTGTAGCTGCAGATATCCCAGCCCGAAAGATGGATGGAGGATGATAGGTGTGCGTCTCTAGCACCGATGACCGGAGGCCCGCAGGCGCGGATACAAGTTGTAGCTCCACGCCAGATCGAAAGGGGAGATTGACAAGCAGAACGAACAGAGTGGGTGACAAAAGCCTGACGCTTCGTATTTGTGGCTTTGTACGATCTGATGATCCCGGAGGAGGAGCGCCCGGCAGTGAATAGACTAATTTCTCAGGCCCTAGTCTACTCGGTGTGACCTCCCGGAGATAGACGCTCGAGGCCGTAGAATAGACAACATATTCTATGTTTTTAGCCTTCTCATCGCTGTCTACTGCCGGGATGATACCGACGTCTACTATCTCGGATTCATTACTGATCCGGTCAATGAGGACAGCAAAGCCTTTCTCATCAACAGATAGCACAACCACCTCACCACCATAAGTACCCTCTCCGCGAACCAGCGGCGCTGAGGAAGCTATCACAGCATACCTCCCAGATGGCGAGGATCTTGTGACCTTTTGATAGATATCGTCCCACGCTTTCGGCCGGAAGTACTCCCGCGCGGATAGCTCTTTCATCTCAGTCTCTTCGGATGGTAACCAAAAGGTTCGAAAATGCGAATTGGAGCCGGAAGAAACGGTTGATTCAGACTGGTTGATGCCGGCAATGACGGCGTGCTTTGAAGGGAGAATGGCGCAGGACATAACCGAGTCTTCGTCTTTCGGAAGATCCAAGCTTGCCGTGATCTTTAGGGGTTCGAAAGAGGTATCGACCAGGTGCTAAAGACAGCCATCAGAAATCTATCCCAAACTGAATTTGAGCAGGGAGGTTTAGTCGTACAATACCGTTGCCGACACCGCTCCGGGACCCCCCGCCCCCACCAGCGATGAGCAGTGTCTTCTCATCGAGATACTCGGCACAGAAAAGCGGGTATTTGAGAGTGAGACTCGAGGGATTCGAGGCCGCCATGTGAGCGAGGGAAGGAGAATCGAGAGTGTAGCTGGGCGGTTTACTGGCGAAGGCGATTCTGTGTCGACAAGATAAAATGGGTGGCACGATGCGCGAGCCAGTTACTACAACTAGAGTCGCAATTTGGTGACGTCGGCGAAGGCGGAAGATCTGTTGGGACGCGCTTCAAAATACCACATCACAACACACTACTCAAACAAGCCACAAAGTCAGCTCTAGATCAACATACAGGAGTGGATTACGTGCAAACGTTTAAACATGAAGCATTAGTACAAGATTAAAAATCGAGGTATCGCTAGCTCTAAAGTCGCGTGTCCTATAATACGTATAGCCAGAGCTGACTCAAGACACACGCATATAGTATTGTAAACCCCTGCTAAAGAAGCGCTCTACCATATCCGGAAAGGGGGGCCGACTCCTGCGCGCGGTTTCCCAGGCTATGCACAACCATTTATACCCCTAAATACTTAAGTTGTGGTTGATGCAATTGTTGGCCAGTACCCCTGCTCAGTATTTTTTCATAAGCATGATATGGTGGTTGCCGACCCACGGCCGCCGTTCGGCCAAAGTGAACATTAATCAAGCTCTGAATTGACATAACAGAGAGCATGATAGTCATAGCAATGGTGTATTTGTAGGTCCCAAACCTGGTATGTATATCGACACCCGGTTCTTTGATACACAAGATACTACACCAGATCTGACGTCCCGGAATTCCGCCCCACTGCAGAGCAGCTTGGATCATAAGCACAAACTGCGACCGTTTCCTATTCTTTATTGATCCAAAACTCAAGATTAGGCCAGAGTATCACGCAAGTCCGCTAAAAATCCATCATCATTTATGTAGAGAGCAATCGAAAAGGGCAGACAACAAATGCCCGGAGACTGGAGAACGCATTCGAGTTTTATGGCGACACCGCTAATCCCGCAGGTGCGAAAAGATACCAAATCAACCCAAATTGCAGCTTTGGCACGTGGGGTGGCCAATTCCCGTCTTAAAGAAAATACCAAGCGAAAGTTAAAATATTCGTTTGTGATGATAACTGTGAAGGATTATCCACCGTCCCGGAGCAGAAAGCAAAGTGAGTTGTCACGCAGGGAAATTCTAGCTAGCGCTCGTGACATGCAATTCGAATGCACCAGTTTCCAGATCCGGGATGTCAAAAGTGCTCCTGTTACTATCTATTCCCGTTGATCAAAACTTGTTTTACGGCCTCAGGGGTAAGACCATCGACCGACGAAATCTCTTCAGATTGAAAGTGGCGATATAGCGATGCCGTCTGGGAGCCGACATGGCAATGATACTTTGCAACCCTTATCCTTCCACTTTAAGAGAACGGTATTAGGCACGGTAGATGCTACCTAGCCAATTCGAGTAACCCGTAATCATAGTCGATCAATAGGCAGACACCGTTCCACATATTCTATCACGGCACTAGATAGAGATCGCAAAGCTAGCAAGCGGGCTCCAGTTTCCGAGCCTAAGTTTGCCACTAACATCAGGTCCCAGAAACATGGTATGCCAATTGGAACTTCCAAAATTGTCAACTTGAGATTGTTCCAAAAAAATGCTCCTGGCTGAGCAAGTTTTCAGCTAGTGACAATTTGCAACCGGTGGGCGACGTTGCATTCACTTGGTGTACTCTGCGGAACCGAGTACCATACGCTCGGATACTAATATCGAAATATAAACCAGAGTGCACGTTTACATTTTGCATTCCCTCCACAGAGTGCCAGCGTGAAGCAACACCATGTTACAGTCAAAAACCAACGTATCTAGTATCATAGCTGCGTCGCCAAAATGCTAGAAACTTTTACCATCTACAAGATAAGAGCCTTACGGGGCTATGTACCAATACTTAGCGGCCTTCTAGGCGAAAGTGTTTTGAAACATTCATAATTTCCGAACCACTAGCCAGCTCTTAATTATCCGTCCGACCGGGCACCGATTGGAGTAGAGGGTTGACCTATGCAATGTGAGATTATACAGGGGCTAGGGCTAAGAGATGTTCAAAATGCGACTCGAACCTGAGGCTGTGCTGTAGCAGCGAGCAACCATATCGGCTGCCAGCAATTAAGCCGCGGTAGACACGTACACAAGGAAGCGGATATGGCCTCGGTACAGATTTCACCAGGCGGGAAGAGAGTTTTGAAATATAGCATCCCTATAACTGAACCACGGTACCAGGCTTTCGGAGAGTTAATTCTTCCGCCGAGGCCTAAATTTATAAACAGGATGACCAATGTGCATCTACACGCGCGGCAGATGACAAGTCGGAAGTTCCCCAATATGTTTGGATTGGCAATTCATTCCAACCCGGAGATATCTGTTAACCCCCCCTCTGGACAGAACGCACCTCACGTTCTTAGGTCCCCATGCATCTTAGCTCAACAGTCCCCCATCAAACCTTCTTGCCCGTTCAATCAGGCAGTCCGGAGTAAAATAGAGTGTCCATTCTTGTGTTGGCCGGCTACAATTGCAACGCCGCGCCCGGCCACAGGCGCCAAGCCCGTCGGCCGTTGCAAAACCGGGGACAAGTTCCAGGCAACAACAACGTCGAAGCGAACGGTCACTTTCATGGCCCCCAAATATGTCGGCTACCTATCGGAGCCACGCCACCAATTGACAAGCCATGGTTCCTGGGACTTGTTAGCATATCGGCCGCGTAGCGGCACTCGACGCTAAGATAGACAGTGATGCATGGGTGTAACTACCACTTTCTCTAATCGCGATAGCTATCGATAGAAACAGTCAAGTATGCACCCTAGTTTGGCCTCCGCATGAGACTTGAGATCAGGAAACTTCCTGATGCGAACACAGGCACGATCTACCTACACATCACCGCTGCTACCGTCCACCAGGGTGAAAATGTATCGCTCGTGCAAATTGCAATGTTGACGCATCGCAAGTCAGCTGGTTCGTCTGTCGATTTCGTGTATAAATGCACCCGTCCACCCAGTCCTTTTCTACTTCTCTCCTCAGCATCATATCAAGCAATCCAGACCACATTCGCTCAACTATATCCCAATTTATCATTAAAAAACTTCTCTTCAAAGAGCTAGACTCTCCAATCAAACACCTTCAAGATGCAACTCACAGCCGTCGTCGCCGCCATCATGGCCGTCCCAGCAGTTCTGGGCGTTGCAGTCCCCAACCCTCCCCCTCCAACTTACGGTGGCACTGTGCCGTACCCTCCCCCATCTCGTCCTCCTCCTCGTGGACCCAGTATGTATCCCTTTTGGTTTATATTTTCCAAAAGTTTGAAGCTAACAATGTTTACCTCCTCCAGAGCACTGCATCCAGGAGTGGTTCGGAACAGCTCCTTTCTGCAAGGGAAAGTGCCCAGGCGGCTGGGACTTGGTTTGGTTCGCTGACCGTGCCGGCAGCTGCCAACAGACCAACCCCTTCAAGATTGTCGAGTCTTGCAGGAACCTTTCTTCGCACAAGTGCAAGCTCGGCAGCCGGAAGGCTCTCTGCGAGAGATGCTTCGACAACGGTACCCGAGGACAACAGTAAGCGTATCACCGATTGACCCTATCCAGCGGCAATTGGACAACTTTTGAGTTCAAACAATCCCTACTGGTCATTTAAGCATATTTCCGCAGCAACTATACTTCTAAGGATTGGTAGCAGACGATTTCTTTTCCTGGCCTCACTCGGTCTCATATGACCTAAATTTTGATCGACATGATTTGTATATAACTGCACACTGCATTTTCTATATTAACGCCAGCTCGGTTGTATATATATCAATATAGGACAATGGCATTAACCAGACACCACCCGTGCACATGCACGGTCCATTATATGGATGATAATGACCAGTATAAGTATTATAAGGCGGCCGCCAGTTGGTTCTATATAGACCTAACAAGAACTACAGAATGCTAGTTAAAACATTGATAGGTATAAAGCGACCATATGCAGAGATCCCCCTCGCCTGCAGGTAGATTGCAGTGACTCCGGTCAAGATGCTGCACTAAAATATCTAAATTTCAAATTTACACTTTCCAAGTACGTCACACCTAAAACTATGGGGAATCCAGCGACTCTCATCACAAGTCTCCCATGACTTTATTGGTCTTTAAACAACAATGTGAAAGTTCGAGAACATTGAAAGCCATTTTTGATGCAAGCAAAATGTGCAACTATGAGCAATTTGGTAATTGGTTAAGTACAAAATTGGAGGAACCAAATTGATCTATGTTATATGTACAGGTTGAAGCAAATTAGTGATATACAACAGCTCTTCGATCGTCACTAACACGAACACGAGCAGTATAAGTATGAACAATGAAGAGCATAAGCGGTTGATAAATGAATGGCAGGTCAAGCGCGCCCTTGTAGAGCTTAGATGGAATCACCATATACTGTAATGGCACCTTTGCCCCTTAGGATGCTTCATAACGCTCCCAAACAAACCCTGACTTACTCAACTATTTTTGAGTAATAATTTAAGGGAAGGATGGGTTGGCGTTGACGAGCAGTTGCTCGAAGTAAGCCTGGAACCAGAAACCAGCCTCAGGAGCGGCTATTGGAAGAAATATTTGTCAGTAGATGTTCAGGCTATCATGCTAAGGTGGATCGTAAAACTTACGCTTAAGAGCAGCTTCCTTTCCGCAGAAGCCGTCGTATCGGACAGCGGAGGTGTCCGAGGTACCGTCGCACTCACCACCTGGCTTGATCCAGACAATGGCGTCGAGGGTGGAGTCGGCCAAAGCAGTGCCAGGGCGGGTACCGAAACCAGTGCCCTTGGCGTTACACCAATCACCCCACTCGATCTGGCCAGTTGGCTGCTTGCCAGAGCGACCCTGATCGACGATGAACTTAGCATCCCATCCAGCGGACTTGAGGAGAGGTGCGAAGGCAGCGAGGAAACGCTTCTCGTCGCAGGTGTTCATCTGAGCGTAAGATGGGCAGCCGCCACCAGGATAGCTCCAGGCGTTGTAGTTGGCAACGTTGGTGGCAAGACCACGGAGACGGGATGGAGAGCCGGCGTCCTTGTACAGTTGAGCGTAGTAGTTTGCAGCGGGCTGCAGATTGGCTGGCCAACCGAGCCATCCGGCGTGACCGGCATCAATGTACATGGCAATGTTGGGCAAGTTCAAGGCCTTGACGGCGTAGATGATGCACTCCTTGTAGGCGTTTGCAGCACCGCGGCACTTGGCGTGGCTGTCCATGTTGGTGATCATGTTGGCGACACTGTCAGGCTCGACAACCAAGGCGATTGGGATATCAGGGTACCGCTTGAAGATGGTAACCATGGGGTCGATGTATTGAGTCTTGTAGATGTTGACACCGTTGTTGGCAATGGCAAGCTCACCGTTGGAGGCGAGGGCAGCGCAGTCACGATCCGGCAGATCGTAGACCACAAAGATACCGATGGTGTCTTCACCAGTGGCGCGCTTGGCGCGGATCTCATCGAGATGGCCTGGGAGCTGGCTAAGCTTGTCGATAGTGTCGAACCAAACGAAGGTTGGGACAGTGGCAACGGCCTTGGCGGCAGCAGTCAATGAAGCCTTGCCGGCAGCGACCAGAGATGGAACAGCCAGGTTGTAGATCTCAGACGAGTAGTAAGCATTGGCGAATTGCTTGCGGCCAATGAAAGGATTGCCGGTGAGCGTGACTGGGGTGGCCGAACCGCCAATGCCAGTTGTAGTGGTGGTGGTCGTCGTGATAGGGGGAGTCGTCGTCCGGCTGGTGGTGGTGGTACGGCTACTGGTGGTAGTCGTAGAGGGGGTGGTGGTACGGCTGCTCGTGGTGGTGGTGCGGCTGCTCGTGGTGGTAGTGGTGGTGGTGGTGGTGGTAGTGGTGGTGCGGCTGCTCGTGGTGGTGGTGCGGCTGCTCGTGGTGGTGGTCGTGGGCTGGTTGACATTGGTCAAGCACTGAGCGTAGTACGGGTTCAAGGTGGAACAAGCAGCTGGAGCCTGGCAGTTGCTTGGGCCGGTCCAGCCGATACCACCGCACTGTCCCCACAAACTCTGCTGGGCAGTAGCGCTGCTGATGAGCGCGAGAGCGCTGAACGCAAGAGAGTACTTCATGTTGGGCGACACGACCAGGCGTATGATCTTGATACCAGATTGCGGTTCTGGGAACTGAAGGCGATTCTGGGAAGCCGATGCTGGATAACGAAAGATGAGGATGGGGTGGGCGACAGGCGGCGTTTATATATCAATCTGCTCCGGCTGAAGATGTGGACCCCCATTGCCAGCTGCCAGTCGAGGCAGACCACTCAGGCCTGCGTGACTGGGAGTCTCGTTGTGCGCCAAAGCGATGTCGCCATGGGCCCCGGGAGTGGGATTGCTGTGATCCGTCGGTGAAGTCGGATATTGGGGGTGGAGAGTTCGCAGGCGGTCGTTCCCCATGCATCACACCCCTGCAGGGCAGGCCCGCCTAGTGAAAGACCAATGTTGCAATGACGATTCCATTGTAAAGCTGCGAGGGGTGCGGTGGGCAAAAGCAAATTCAGCTCAAGGGCAGGCTGGTGGTGGTTGGGAGAGCGTGCTTGATGCTGGCGGTGAGGTTGGAGATGTCGAGTGCAGTGCGGGCCGGAGTTCCACGCTGGCGACGTTGGCGAAGAAGAGTCTGTAACACACCCCGGATGTTCTGGAAACAGACCACCTTCGCCCCCCTGCCTCCCGGCGTCCTCCAGAACACCCAGTTGGGCCCTCACGACCTCTCCAGACCCGTCATGCACACCCGCCTGCGCGTCCGCCTGCACGTGCATGTTGTGTGCGGGGATGAGGGCCCTAATCAGCCGGAAAAACCTGCAGACTCCACCCGGGCCAGCGAACCCTTGCGCAACCGCTCCGAGCAACCGTCGAAGGAGGCCAGAAGCAGCGGCGCGCCAGTACCTGCAGCAGGCCGAGTCTGACCAAGACGTTGGCGCAATTACAACACACAACCTGTTGGTTCTTCCTGTCGGCCCAATTTGGCGGGATGCGTTCCTAAACTCCGGGCGCACAGGGCCTGGCGCACCTCAAGTTGACTGGTTGGTGGTTTCGGGACATGCCTGAAATCAGTCAGTCACATGGACACGCCCAATGCATTTACGTACGTACCTTGAGCTTCCCTACCCATTTGTAGGAGGCCTGGGGTCGCGGTGTTTTTGATTATGCAGGCATCCAGGGCACTAGCGATTGGGTATCCACCGGAACTCATTCGAAAGCGCTCCGAAGCAGATCGAATTTAGTCTACCCATGGTTTCTTGTCTTAATACTTATGCATCAATTGGCGGTCGTGATCATCGGAGTCTTGCCCGCTCAATAGCGCCCTCGTCCCTACTCGCCTCGTATATGCCAAACATTACAGTGGTGCAGTATGTATGGCGATAGTAGTACCAGTCGGGGCATTCCGATTGTCGCTATATCTGCCTATATCAAACGTATACGCGTACCAGCACTGAGCGCCTCCACGTTGCATACAGCCTCAGTTGGAATTTATTTCCGAGATCGAGGCCAGGCTCAATCGCCGGCTAAGGCATGCATTGTTCGAAATTAACTCGAAACCGCTACCAAGAACTGAGGCATCGATAAGTTCGCACATGATTGTCCTTTAGTTGCATTTCTTCGAGGCTTGCTTGGGGGGCTTCCTCTGCCTCGCCTTCCTTTTTGTCTCCGGGTCACGGATAAATCTGGGATAATGTTCCGAGGGTACTACAAGCTTGAGCCAGGCGTTCCGAGATCCTAGCGTCAAACTGTTAGATTAAATCCCGGCGATCCAGATATTGGTCATGAAGCATGCCAGATGGCCAGCTACTCCCACGGTACAGGTTACGCGGTCGAAAGACGACGGCTGGACATCGTGTAGAGGAGCCGCATATTCCCAAAGTCCGACTGGGTTTGGGCCTATTTGGTGCCGGACTTGCCGTCAACTATGCTCGAAACCCGGTTACTTAAATTTGCGCATCTACGGAGAGTATGTTATAATTAGCCCAGTTCAACTAGTGATTGCAAATGGCCAGGGTGGGGGCCCACCACAAGCAATTGGCAGTTTGAAAAAGAGCGTGCAGAGTTTAGGCTTGCGTCACTTGGTATCCCACTGATGTCATGATGGCAGGTTAAACGGCGGGTGAAGTCATGACGGATGAGGAGTACTGACCCATGGTATGCAGGACACCCTCGGGCCAAGCGTCGATATTAATGAGGCTGGTTTATAGGATTGATTGTCGACATGACACCTTTCATGGCGCAGGATTAGTTGGTATCCAGAGTTGATTCTTGGTGTATTTGATTGGCCCTTGTTTTAGTATTGGCAGTTGCACCGGATGTCAGGACTAACACTGTTCACCAACTACAGGTGCGCAAATGTCAGACTCGACGGGAAACGAAATGCCGATTCCGAGGCTACACCCCGTATGCATATTTGAAGGGTTTTGACATAGGATCGTATTTTCCGATCGATAATGGACTTGATAGATATACGCAACTGAGTTGGATTATAGAGCCCATGGAGCTATACGCGGAGATGGAAATAGTTGTGAGGTTAGCATGCCGTGCACGTTCGAGATCCGTTTTGCTGGTGCTTCTACTTTGCAGCAGGCTGCGAGTGCAGATACAAGGGGGCCCGCATAGCGTAGAAAGCCGTCCGTTCGGCCGGTGCGTACGTATCCATATGGTGCTGGTGATGCTGATGCTGAAGATGGCAAGTGGGCGGACGTGGTCTCGTATACTGCTAGCAGACTGATTAAGATGCAAAATATGTGTTGCATGGTGGTATCAAGAACGTGACCCAACACATACTGCGCCAAGACTGTTTGCCGATTTCAGGATCCCGGAAACAAACGCATTAAATGCCACGTGACCGAAAACGGCGCTTGTTGTGCCACGCGACAACGGCGACGGGCGCAACTTTGGTCGCAACTTTGGTCGCAACTTCAGTCGACAGCCGCCCGGCGGGGTCATCGGTTTGGCGCGGCTGAGGACGCCTTGCCATAGCCTCGCAATAGCCAAAGCGCACTTGATTATACATGTACATTTGTACCAAATCCCGCGGGCTGTGCTGCCGGGCTGCAGCTATTTTTGGGTGTCAACAAGGAGCGGTTTCGTGTCGAGAATCTGACGACAAGTTTCGGCAGCTCGCAGACAGGCTCCATTCGCACAGAGGTACACAAGTACAGTCCGTAGACGAAATACGCAGGTAGGAACGTACTACTCCGCAGACAGTTAGACAAGCGTGGAGACAAGCTTCGTGGACGGCCAGTGCTCCTGTTCGGTTGGACAAGTCCCGTTGTGAGGACATCTCAGCCTCGAGGCTGCGCGCTAACCTCCAAGCGGCCAGCTCTCTGACGCCGGCCAGATATTACAGAAATAACAACCCTCGATCTCACTCTCCACCATTCAATCGTATCTCTCCTCCTCCTCTTCCTCCTCCTCCCTCCCCGCCTGTCATCGTCGCCGCTTCGAATTCCCCATCCTCGAGTCGCGATCCGAATCCCGAAAGACGATATCCCGAGCCAGCTGCCAGCTGCATCTTCGCTTAAGGACAGGCTGACTGGCGACCATAAAAAACCCCCCGTTCCTGGGCGTCATCTTGCACTCGCACAGTGTCCTTCCGGCAAAACCTCAAACCCCCCCCACGGCCCGCTCGTCAGCTGCTCTCCTGTCGCCGCCGCGGTGACCAGATACCGTCAGGATGGCGATGTCGCTCACGAAAATCCAGGTGATCCAGAAGGCCGCCTACTTCACCCATGGCTTCCAGGGCCTCATGGTCTTCATCCTCTGGATCGTCTTGCTCGCCTTGAAGGCCCAGAAGGGGGGCACGCCGTCCCAGGCCAACGTGCTCTTTGCAATGGTATGCTCATCATGGCCTTGTCCGCATCGGGCGACGGTGCAATTGCTGACATGGAGAAACCATACAATCAGTGCTTCATATCCGTTCCAGTTATAATCTACACCGCTATGGCCCCCAGGTGGCCCAGGACCGTCAAGTTTTCCCACCCAATTGCCCAGACCGCGCTTTGCTTCGTGTCGACGGTATAGCCCCCCCATGCCCCCACCCGGCTCGTGCTGGATCCTGTGCGTATAGAGAGGTGCTGACGTCCGCCGCTCACCCCACCAACAGATTATCTTTTTTGC
Source organism: Drechslerella stenobrocha 248 (assembly GCA_000525045.1). Lineage (NCBI taxonomy): Eukaryota > Fungi > Ascomycota > Orbiliomycetes > Orbiliales > Orbiliaceae > Drechslerella > Drechslerella stenobrocha. The sequence goes on along the minus strand of KI966408.1, from coordinate 70,910 downwards.
AGGCTTCGTCAGCTTAGCCGTCCACAACAACGAAGGGATCTCGAGGGGTGAAACAGACGGGGTAAGCAGCTGCGCCACGACGATATACGGCACACCCAGGATCTGCGAGCTCTCGAAGGCCGTGATAGGCCTCGGCGTGGTTGTCTTGTAGGATGCCCTCTTCCCCACGGATGCCGAAGGAACGGATCGTGCTAATCGTTCACCGCACCCCACAGCTTCGCATTCGCCGTCACAACCGGCATGTATGCCTACACATGCTACTGGCTCTGGCGCGAAAACTTGCCCTTCACAGCCCATCTTAGGCCCGGCGCCGTCGCAGCCCACGATGTCGAAGCTACAACCCAGGACGCCTTCAGCCACAAAGATGACCACATGCTAGACCCGCAAGAGGACGAACATCCTCATCCATCCGACGTTGGCGTACCGCCCCCAGCAAGCGGAGTTGGCTCCTACGCGTTGCTATCCGGGACAGCAGTCGGGCAAGGACGATGGCAAGGCGAGGACGACGACGACGACGCAGACTTCAGGCGGGACAACGGGTACCGGAACGAGCATAATGCTAGCGTCACTTCCGGCAACCACCCTGGACGGTCGACGCCTCTGACGGGCATCCAGGACCCTTATACAGATCGGGTGGAGCAACCGGTAGAATTCCCGCAGGGACCATACAACAACGGTTATCGGTATTAATGAACAGCAGGATGGCAGCAGGTCATGTGCATGCAGAGTCACAGGAGGGTGCCTGCATACCTTCAGGTGCCCAGCAGATTACAGCGTCCCTAGGCTGTCTTAAGCTTGGACTCTGCACTGTTTGGTTCTCTTCGGTGTAGCTACAAAAGCCGTGTATAGAAGGCGGACGCGTGGTTGTTTCAGCATTGGCTGCTCTACCTGTACCTTAGCGTTTATGTTATTTAGCGAACTATCTTTCTAGACTCCAGTTTCCAAGTCCCATCATGCAAAGATCTCGAGATGACAAAGTCCAAGCTCCCCCCACCACCTCGCTTCACGGTTAAGCTTTACCGCGCAAGGGTCCAACGGCCAACCTCTAATTCTCCCCGATTAACCTCAATCTGCCCCGGCTAATACCGGTATGCTCTATCCGTCGACGAGCGTCAGCTTACCGTCAGCTTCACCTGGCTACTCCTTCGAGGCCCTCGCGTCATACGTGTCGGGTCGCTAACCCACGACTCGCGAATTCAGGGCGCTGGCTCACGCCCGTTGCACAGGGGCCTAAAAGTACGACCTCCACCACGTTCAGCCCGCATATCGCGAGTGTGGCCGGACCCCTTCAAGAGATGTCAGAACCACTAC
>KI966408.1:30152-69443 GCA_000525045.1 Drechslerella stenobrocha 248 | reverse complement strand
ACTCCAGCTCAATCGGCCATCTTTTCAGCCATGTTGTTCGCGACACCACTCGTTCCCAACAACGTCCAGCACTTTCCTCGCAGTCCAACATACGACCACCACGGACTCGCGCTGGAGGACCGCCAAACCTTCTTCCTGGTCCCGCTCTCGATCGCCCTCCAAATCATCACGCTTGCTATCATCGGCCCCTTGCCAAAATCTTCATCGATCAGGACATTACTCCCTGCGGCGGCCGTTCCCATAATTCTCGGCCTAGGCATCCAAGCAGTTCTTCGATGTCACCACCTGACGTCTCCCGTCATCAACTTTGGCTATGGCACCGCTGCTGTCTGTCTTACTCTCCAGGGCGTGGACTTGCTGCTCGTCATCCCATCTCGCTATGATGCACCGCTCACGGACGTCATCAAGATACCTGCTTGCCCTGTCGATCCGGCGAATCCGACATGGAGGCAGCGTTTCGATTGGGCGTCCGCCTGCTACAGGAACCCTAGGATGCTGTTGACCCCGTTCGAGCCATCGCTACTCAGGCGCCGCCGGGCTAGAATGGCCCAACTATCGCGATCTCAGTTCCTCCGACGCGCCGCAGTCAAGCTCGTGCTGCTATGGATCCTGGTCGACCTTTTGCTCGCTTATATTCGCTGGGAAATTTGGTTTGGATCAGCCTCGCACGCTTTTGCATCGCCAGGAACCGTCTTACTGAACGGCCTGCGCACTCCGCTTGGCGCCTCCGCGATCTGGATGAGTGTGGACGGCCTGCACACACTCGCCGCGTTGTTCATGGTCGGTTTTGGTGGCGATGACCACAGGGAATGGCCAAACCTCTTTGGCATCTGGACAGAGGAGTGGTACACCATTGCCGATTTCTGGGCGGTTGCCTGGCACGGTTTATTCAGGCAGCAGTTTGTATTCCTCACGCAAACAGCAAAGTCACTGCTGCCGCGTATCTTTGTACCGTTTATTTTCTCAGGAATGCTGCACTTTGCGGGCATGTATGTGCAATCTCGGGACGGTTTTGGCACGGCCGCGTTTTTGATTGTGCAACCGGTGGGGATCATTGTGCAGCAAGCCGTTATTGGGAAAGATGTGAAGTGGTGGATGAAGCCGCTCGTTTGGATCACCACCATGGTATGGTTGATAGCTACGGCATATCACTTCATCAAGCTATATGCAAGCGGCGGGATGTACGATATTGAGCCGATACCTATCAGCTTCCTCTGTTGGTCAGGGCTCGTGGAAGGGCCGGTGTGGAGATGGGACGGGATTCTGCAGCACTTCAAGTCGTAGCATGTGGCGCAAGATTGCCTAGTAGTCATTTACAATAGCAGCCAGCAACGACTCGTCAGCAAATACGATAGAAGTAGATTATAGAAATACCCCAAAGTGGTTCTAGAACTGCGTGCATAGCTCTCGTCTCAGTCGAAGACATGTCCCTTCAAGTTATGATTGTAGCTATACTTCATGCTCCGCTGGCAAAGTCTGCATATGTGCGACTAGATCGTCAAACTGCCGATATATGTCCTTGAACTTTATCCCTAGCTCCCTCTCTGCCTTGCTACTATCCATCCGGAAGTATAGCATCTCGGCCAAGGGCTTCTTCGCCTCTGGGATCTCGTCAAGTTTGAAGTTTTTCTCTGGGTACTTGTTCTGCGCATAAGCCAGCAGATCATCCCACTTGAATTCTCCAGCTGAGAGGATGAACTTTTCGCCATCCTTGTGCTTGTCATCAAGGGCCTTGACGTGGGCGTCACCGACATCGTCGACGTGCACGGAGTGGTCGACATCTTGATAGCGCAAAAGGCCCTGGATGCCGTTATATTCACGCCATAGAATCCCGCTAGTAGTATGCTGTTCGTCCATGTGCTTGACGGACTTGAGGGCATAATGTGGGCCATAGACAAAATCAGGATGGATGGAGATTATTGCGTAGTGTGGATTCCTAGTGTCGTGGAAACTCCAGGTTGCAGCATCGCTCGCGACCTTGGACGCATGATAGGCAAAGAATGGTACACCAAACTCCGCATTCTCGTCGATGGGAGGGTTTCCGAGAGTCTCTATCGCATACCGCCAATTATATATTAGCCTCAAGATCGATGCGGGCCATAACTACGTAATATTTGTGTATATAAACTTTTGATATGTACCAAACGAGTCGGTCCGGAGTCGACGTCGGCGTCACCGACGTGACAATTACAAATATTGCAAACATGGGGTCATACGTACCGTTAACGGTGCGGCTATCTCCAAGCTCTGCACGGTTCATCGGACAGAATGAAATGCATGAGCTGGTGATGACCACCTTCTTTATCTTTGGCTCTTTCAAGGCAGATTCGAGCACCTCCAGAGTCGACTTTACGGCGGGGTCGATATAATTTTCCTTCCACGGTCTTTCCAGGTCCTGTTCACGTATAAATATACCACATCAGTATGTGATCTGTGCTCCTTTCTTCCGTTTGAGTCCCGCGCACTGCAATATAACCCCAGATAAAGATGCTGATATCGACCCCGTTAATGTAGCCGATATCACGGTGTAGCCAACTTACCGGCTTGGGAATCGGGCTCGCAGTATGGATGACATATTGCACGCCTTTGACGACTTCGTCAAAAGCCCCAGACTTCAAAAGGTCAGGAACGACAACAAAGCTGACCCTTTCTTCAGGCTTGAAGACTTGCTTGAGCCAGTCGATTTGCTTTTCATCTCTGACGGTTAAGCGGGTGTTATAACCTGCCTCGAGGACTTTGCGCACGACCCCCGAACCAACAGCGCCGGACGCCCCTGTGATCTAGGAGGAAGAGGATGGCAATTAGCAATACAGGGGGCAACGAGGGACCGGGCTCGTAGTATAAATCTTACTAGAACTGTCTCATCTGATGTCGCCATATTTTGAACTTCGGCTCTACCCAATGGTGCCAAACTCAGACTCGAGTTTCCAAAAGTAACTCTCAGTAATCAAGACCTCCTTCGCAGCAAGGCAATGAACGATAGAGTTAGGTCTAAAAGAAGGCGAGCACCTCGGCGAGTCTCTCCAAATCTATTTCGTGCCGAAAACCCGGCAATCGGCCAGACGTGTCTTTGGGCAATTGCCTCTATATAACAGGCCATCTTATAGTGCGTTATCATTGAGTTCGAGGGAAGACGTATACAACGAATTGAGTTGCATACCCCGCTCCGTTTCGTATCTTGAACGCTCTGTACTTGCGGAAAGCGAGCAGTTTTGGCCGTATCACGTAATTGATAATGTATATATTGTGGGTCGCCGCGCCAGTGCACCGTAGCCGGATGCACGATGATTTATCCGACGGTGACTTGAGTCAGGGGTCATTGCATACTTGAGCGATAGCCAAACTTTAAAACAAACCAATATAATGTATAGGACAAGGTGCTGTGGTGGAGCCGTGCTCTGGGAACAAAGCCTATTCGTTGAAGTACGGCAGAAAAGTATACAAGTGGGGGGTCGCTCTTTTTGCGTCCTGCGCTGCAGCTGTGCGCGCGCTGCGCTTAAGCTTGTGGAGCTTAGTTGGGCGGCTGGCTCCGGAAGTCGAAGCGACCAATCATTCAAAACCGCTCATAGCCGGGTCATGATTGGGATTCTTGTATAGTATTTATACGAGACCAGTCTACCGGCTATCAACAGTCTACCGGCTATCTAGCTGGGCACAAATGATGTGTACCTGAGTAGACAGGTACTTAATTAAGTACTGGGGCAGATAATCTTACACTCCACACTCCACACCGGACACGACTATGCAAAATATGTAAACACGTGAAACCACCAGCATCATGAGCCAATACAATACAGAACGATAATCCACAACACCAGAGATGTCAAAAGATAGATGCAGAGCAAAAATAAAACCTTGGGGCGTCATAAATGCCGCGGTAGCCCCGTTTGTTATCGTCCTGAGTTCAATAGATCCAGGGATACAACTTGAACCGCTGATATTTCCCAATATCCCGCATCATTGTACCCTCTGAACACAATCCTGGCCCGTTGGTTGGCTTTGACGGTATACTTGTAGGCGGCTTCGTTCCATGAGCTCTGGCGGCCCTCCGACCTCGGGCTCCTCTCATTGGTAGCCAGTACTTGGCTGACGACGTCTTGATCGCCAATATAGGCCCAGAGCCAGGCCCTGTCGCTAGACTGTTGCACTCAACGATTGTATCAGCGCCTACACCCTGTGCTTTACATTCATTACAAGGGACCAATGCGTACTCACAGTAGAGGCTGAGTTCCTGTACAGAAAACTGACAACGTAATCGGTATCTTGACCAGCGGCGCTCCCCCGGGCCAAGGTCTGGGCCAATTGGCAGGTTCGGCCACCAGGTTTGTCTCCGTTCCAGGCGGCAAAGTACCCGCTGTCGTCCCAATTATTAACGTCCCAGCATCCGTCCGGGTTCTCCCAGCCTGAAAGGTTCCTCTTGAAATCTCCATTGAGCACCAAACTCGAACTGCTGAGATCCGGGGACCCCAATCCGGGAAAGCCGCGGCTGATTGGTATCGCTTGCGGCGAGGCGGATGGCGAGGGAACGCCGGAGAAGGCGACTGCTGTAACGCCTGGAGGAAAGACGACACCCGTCGCCGCAGGGTCCGCGACGAGAGTGCTGGCTGCTGGAATGCCCCCACCGCTATCGCTCCCACCGTTTCCGCCGGCTCCAGATGTCGGCGACGCGCCAAGAGATCCCGATCCTGTAGACGCAGATGGAACGGACGAGCCATCTGGGCTTTGATTCCCAGTCGAACCCGCCGCTGCCTCGGACGTTCGGTTCCGGCCGCTCAGCACTCCTCCCACAGCACCGCCCACGGCGCCTGCCACAATAACAACTGCGATGACGGCGATAATGATTATCCGCTTCTTGGTGAACCACGAGCCGGAGTCGCCCGACTGTTTGGGGTTGGAGGACGCTGGCGTAGCGATTGCATCGGACTCATCATGGATGCCACCAATATTCCCATTGTCTTCGATACCGCCGTATACGTCTGCAAGATTGGGCAGCCCGGCGTTCTTCTCGGGGTCGCTCACGTTGGCCGACATTTGCGCGAGCGCGAACGCGAATGCTGCAATCGATGTGGAAGATGTATCTGTGTCTGTGTAACGCCGAGCAGTTGGTAGTCGCAGTCCTGAATTCGGTCGAGCTAGCGCTGGTTCTCCGGCAATCCAGCTCTTGAGGCGAAGAGGTGAGGTTCAAGAAGTTGAGATGGCCATCCTCCTCGGTTTCAAGAGCCTCCGGCCGATGCGCTTGCGGTTTGTTGTGGCCACTGCGCTCCAACATGCGGCTGAGCCTGCCTCCTAATCAACTAGCTTGATCCCGTGGGATTTCACGATTCGATCGGGGGCAAGGCGCCAAGCCAATCAAAACGCCTGGAATTCCATTCTGCAAATTTACAAAGTACGGTAATTTATATTGTGTATCGACTGATTAGTCCAAGAAGGCCTATCGGGTTTTTGAACCCATGCAGCAGTATATATCTTTCATAACGTAGGGGCAATGATCGTGCGTGGTAACTACTGCTTATTTAACATGTGCGCTGCCTAGCTGCGTGTAACTCCCCATGCAACTAACTATCCACCTCCTGCCCTTCGAATATCGGCAGCTTTTGCAGCGTCTCCTCCCACGTCTCTGTGCCGTCCACCAGCCTCTTCAAAGTTTCCAAAACCTCGTCAATCGAACCGCGAACCTGCTTCGTAGTATCTCTCTCTCTCAGGGTGATGGTGTTGTCCTTCAGGCTTTGGAAATCAATGGTGATACCAAACGGCGTGCCCAACTCGTCGTTTCTGCTGTATCTCTTGCCAATTGTAGCACCAGACGAATCAACGCGATTGCTGATGCCCAACTGTCTGATCTTCGAGGCCATCGACGTAACAAGAGTGTTGAATTGTGGGTTATTGGAGAGGGGCACGAGAAGTACTTTGGTGGGGGCAATGGCGGGTGGAAAGGAAAGAACGGCGCGGTTGACATCTTCCTCGCGGGTCCAGAACACGTGCTCCATCAGGGAATAGAGGATCCGGCCAATCCCAAACGAGGGCTCAATAACGTTAGGGATATATTCACGGGCTGACCATGAGGAATGGTTAGACAGGCTTCATACAGATCCGGACAAAAATATGGATGCGGGGGGCTTCTTACTAGATTCCGTTCTCTTTTTCTTTTCGACCGTGATCAGATCGCTGCCGATTTCCAATTTGCCGACACCCTCAACCAGGACAGAAACGCTGTCGCCATTCTTCAACGTCTCGGCCCACTCCTCACGTTCCTTCTGATTCGAGCATTGCGTCAAGCGTTCCTCAACCGCCTTGGCGTTCTTTTTGTACCTTGGGCCAAGTACAGGTCTCTGTATAGCGACCTCCCATTCTTCGACAGTTCTTGATTCCTTCAAGAATTCTCTGACTCCTAGATATTGACCGGTCTTTGCTTGATGAACCGAGAGATCGTACGCGCTCCTATCAGCACAACCAACACACTCGATCCAGCCATAACTCGTCTGCAGTTCAGCATCCCAGCAATCGCTCGCGTAATGTGCCATTTCGTTTTCCATATGTTGCCGGAACCGGATTTTGTCCTTGTTCACGCCAATCTTGTCTAGGAAGAGATTAATCCTGGCGAGGAAGTAGCCCAACGTTTCGTTGTCAACCATGCCTTCGCGGACCGCCTCGCCAATTGTTTTCCTTATGATGGTGGTTTGGCCCGCCTGCTGCACTTCCTTGGGCAGGAAGTTCAGAGTAACGGAATCGGCGACATCGGGGAAGCGGGGGTGAGACTTGTTCTCAGGGTCGACAAAATGCTCAATCTCGGCCATCAGGAACTCGCGGACTCGGAGAAGACCCTGGCGGGGAGAGATCTCATTGCGGAAGGACTTGCCAATGGACGCGGAAGCGAATGGCATCTTTTCGTTGTTGAAAACCAACAGTTTTTGGAAATTCAAGAATTGGCCTTGGGCAGTTTCCGGGCGAAGGTAGCTACACATTCAAATGTGTTAGTGTCGCGTAGCTCAAACGTCGACGTTTTGGATGGCGGTATACCCTGGTAGGTTGCTACTGGGGCCAATCGATGTGCCAAACATAAGGTTGAACGCAACCGGGGGCTCCAAATCGCCGCCAGTGCCAGGATTCTTGATTTGGTACTTGTTAACGATTTCACCAAGTGCTGGACCATCATAGTTGTCAATCTAACAACGACTTGGTATTAGCTGTACGTGCTCAGTTGAATGTATGTTTGGATACAAAGTTCATACCTTTGCTAGAGTCTCTTCGTACTCCTGGACAAGGGCGTCATCCAGCTTGATGACCTTGATATCTTTCACCTTCTTCTTTCTCTTCTTCTTGTCCTCTCCTTCAGCCTCCTTTGCGGTCTCTTCAACGGCGGCACCAGATTCTAACTGCCTTGCCTCCTTATCGCCTTTGAGCCGAGCCTCCAGAACCTCTTCTACCAGATGGTCGGCTCTAAAGATCTCGCCAGTCTTGGGGTCCTTGCACATCCAGTCGGAGAATTTGTCGACGTGGCCAGAGGTTTTCAGGACGTCATGTGGGGTCAACATTGTGCAGTCGACCTCCAGCATATCCTCTTCCAGGATGAAATGCTTCCTCCAAGTGTCAACAATGTTGGCTTGCAAGGCGCAACCTGGCGGGCCGTAGTCGTAGAGGCCGGAAACGCCACCGTAGATGTCAAACGCTGGGGCGTAAAACATACGGCGGCGGAGAAGGCTGTCCATGGAGGCTCGGTCGAGCGGTTGGCCAGTGTAGGTAGTCATGTCTAGAGCTGGTTCGGTTTGTGGCTGTCTTTTTTCCCGATGGTGGCCGCCCTGCGTCTATCGCAGCACGTTAGAGGAAGACTCAATTGGATGTGCAGGAGTTGATTACACCCACCGAAGTGTAGAACCGAAAGGCTCCTGTCACAAAAAGCGGATTGAGAGCAGGCCGGTGGAAGCAATGGCGGCGAGTCACGAGGGCTGGCACCGTAGAGCAGCGATGGAGGAGATATCGATGGGTGGTGAAAAGCCTCTGCGCAGTGGAGGCGGCGGGGTTCATAAAATGGCGCTGAGGGGAGAACAGCGGGGCGCAATTGTTTATACTTTTACAACAATTTGCCATGCTATGAAAACTATTGGCTACGGCACATACACAAGCAGCAGGGCAAAGGTTGAACTGTGATATCATATATTAGGGTATCATGAAAAAACAGACCGGGCGCCAGTTCCTCCAACTTGCAAATTGCACAAAACCATTCCGGGAAGACAAAGCAAGGGTAGACAGGGAAACATTAAAGTCGAAAGGAAAATGCTCAGTCTTGCATCTGCCAAATGTTTGTCGCTTTGGACATCAAACAACGCTCGAGTCCCTCTGTCTACTCATGCTCCTACTCCGAGTGCTCGCAGGTGAGAGCTTTGCAGTCATCCGGCGGATGCTTGTAGCAGACTCGTCTTTTGAGTGGTACAGGATTGCAATGCCCATGCAACAAGCGCTGAAAAAGAGACAGAGTCCACTCCAGATCTGAACTGTCAAAAACGTGTCGAATCTGATGACCAAATGGCTAGCGATGACTGGCCCGACTAGGGCGGAAAAAGACGATATCGTATACATCATACCTGTCCACTGACCCAGCTTGGCCTGTTGTGTGGGATCAGGGCCAAGGATTGCCGCCATAGACGCCGGTGGGAGTCCGATGACGCTGCCAGAGAAGGCACCGAATATGATAACGAAGGCAAGGGCTGTCTCTAGCCGCTTCGCAAGAGTCCATAGGAAGAGGCAAAGGAAAGAGGACACTATTGTGGTCGCTGTATGCACATTAAGGGCACCGAAGTGATCACAAAGATAGGACGAGCTCAGGCGACCGATCGTGCTTGAACCGTTCATTATCGCTAACAGCCAATAAGTGCGCAAGGCGTGCTGCCCGGGCTCTGGGACCTCTTTATAGCCAACTCTGGTCACAGCCGCCCACTCCTCCAAATTGAAGAAGACACAATAGAAACCCAAAAACATCCAGGATACCGCACCCGTAAACCAGCAGAAGGTAGGGTCCCTGAATGCATGGACGTCTATCCAGGTCTTTGCTGCTAGCCAGTTGGCGCGCTTCCGAAAGCGGTGCTGAGGGTTTGGGACGGCGAGGAAGACTGAGATCAGGCAGGTGAGGCCTATCAAAGCTGTGACAAATTGGATAGACCGGTTGAACCCGACGATGTCAATTGTATGTCTCAGCATTGTCGGATACACAAGTCCGGCTAGGTGAGCACAGATCAGAGGTTCATGTCAGCGGTGTCAATTGAGGTTGTACAGTCCGATTCCAAATTCGAGCATGCAGGAGACATACAAACACTCGCCCCGGAGGCCACGATCCCGATGGCAAAGCCCTTCCTTTGTTTAAACCAAGTAGCGGCAACTGTGTGAAAAATGATATTAGCCAGGCACGTTTCTAGTAATTACTTCACCTTCGCAAAATTTAAAACAGACGGTATGGCATACTTTGGGAACTGTTGTGTGCAGCGCACCAGCCACTCTCTGTTAGCGCGTGTTCGTTGCAACATCTACAACGCAGATGACGTCTATCGCACCGACACATCTGAACAACATCACGACATGGATTTGCGGTAACGCACCTTGATACAAAGAAGCAAGCCATTCCAAGGCCAGAGATGAAGCCCTGAACCAGCCAGGTATAGAAATACCGGCCATCGTTCATGCCGCCATCTCCGTTGCAAAGACTCAAGCTGAACATTCCAACAAGCAGGAGAACTGAGCCCCCAACGAGCAGCCATCTGCTGTAATTCGCATCAAGCAGTCGGCCGGAAACGAAGGAAAGAAACAGTATAAAGAAGCACTGCGTGGATCCGATGAGGTTAAAGTGAACAATGTTGAATCTCGCGAGCAGCGACTCTTGGTAGTAAGAAAGATAAGTCCCGTAGCCGTTGACGATCCCCCAACTGTTGAACATTAGGAAGAAGCAGCCCGTGAGACATGCCCACGGCCGCCAACCCTTTGGCCAGACGCTGTCTTCTTCTTCCTCTTCTTTCTCTAAAGTACGATGCTGAGTTTGCATAAAGTCAAGCCCTTCAGCAAAGCTGAGGCTGCTGCTACCTGGTTGTATCATCATAAATTTGTTGGCGTGACCTACCCTGCTGCTATAACCGTAGCTAGCAAGTATTGGGGGACGGAAACAAAGCGAAGGAGTAGGTTAACTAATAGCCGTATGGAGGGAAGGGAGAGTCGAAACCCATATCTTGCCAGAGGGGACAGGAAGCTAGAGGGAAGGAGAATATATCTAAGACTGAATTTGTTGTCCATGGTTGGCCAGACCATCCCAAATTGCAACCTTATCTTTCGATTTCAAAGGCGCGCTCTCTGGATGGCTGCATATGCAAGAGGACAAATGAGCGTACAGCCAAGCCTTAGGATACGTACATCTGATGTTAACAAGGCGATTCCCTCTTTCCTTGTGCCCGCACGCTGGATTGATACAAGATTAACTGGATTGCATGGCAAAGGGCGAGGCATCCGATACAAGATTGAATTCGAATGATTGCTTTTGTTTCACGGCAGCGCGCACGATTATAATGAGTGTTCCTGTCCTGCAACCGTTCGCGATAGGGTACAGCCTGACTCGGAACCCTTCCGGAGTCACCAATTCAACCACGCAATCGGGTAGCGGTGTGAGCCCCCTGTGGACCAAAAGAGATTGCCACCGAACGACAAACGTACACAGGGTGGCCGAGTTTATCTCGTCGTCCTGAGTCGGATTCTCCCTGTTAGACCAGCCCGTTTGCGCAACACATGAGAGAGGCCAAGCCGTCTACCAAGGTCTATCTCCGAGACGCAACCGGATGGACTCTGCTTTGGATTTCGCGCAGGATGGGCTGTGCGCGGATTATGGAGGGGGGTTCCGCCCGCAAGGTCAATTGTGAAGCGCTGTCTGTACCGCTCAAGACTTTGGATCGATCTTGGCCGTTTCGACAAAATATGTGTATACGTGGGTATCCGGCACTGTGCACTCCGATTGATTGTGAAATATCACCGCGGGACCCCAAGCACATTTCTCGGTTTAGACCGGAAGAGAAGATTTTCATAGGAAATAACTGTGGGTTCCTTGCGTCATGCACTCCTTGCATGGTTCGCAGCGCCCTTGGAATGTTCAAGATTATCAGATACGTCCTGAATTGACTTCTATTGGGGTCTTCCGTTTCGTTTCTTGCGTTTGCAAATTTTCGACCGATGATACCAAGGACACCAAGACGTAGATGTGCATGGATGCAGGGACCGAGCTCGAGAATTAACCTTAAATCGTCGTCTAGATTCCTGAACCTAATTACCCAAGGAATGGGCTGACCAGGCGGCTACTCCAAGTATCGCGGCGACGTCGGAGTAGTATAATCCATGTCCGTTCGGATCCGCACTAAGGCGGAGGCGAACTTGAGAGGTGCTACGTCGGAGCCGGGTTTAGGAGCAAAACATCTGCCAGTACGAGGGGAGCCACCAAGTGACGATGGGGAGTGCGGCAATGGAGTCCCGCCTATGTGTACGTATAGATATTTTCAAGACGCCCAAAATTATGGCCATCAAAGCTACCGTATACATATACAAAGCCTTGGGCAATTGGGGCTTCGTATCATTGTATGGGTATTGCCTCTAGAAATATAGGCAGACGCCTTGAGTCTGACAAACGAAGGATTCCGGCATAGTTCCTGTGGAGCTGTGTGACTGGAGCCAAATCAGTCACAATAGCAGGAATGTGGCTCCCAGCTAGGCTACGGGCGATGTTGTGCCAATGCCAAATTTCCTGTCTTATCTAGGCTGCACAAGTGCGAAACCGGTGTTGTACAATACAATGAGTCGACATCATATGATAATTACCAGCTCTTGGTGTTTTGGCGAAATTGCCTAATTTGGAACCTTCCACGTCCAACTAGGCTGGGCACGCGCACGGGCCCTGTACAACGTTGTCCGAAGTGAACATTCCAGATCCAAGGGGCTACCCAGCAGCGTGGGGGCATGGCTGCAAGTTATTGGTCAACAGAGGGATACTATACGTTCGAATCAATCGATGCAATCTCGGGCTGAAGCATGAAGCTGGTCAAGCATATACTACGATATCAAATGTATCACGATATCCCTCAGGCGTAAGGCCATCACAAAGTCCACCTTAGATAGATAAGTCCCACGATTCAGACCAACCACTATAGACATAGCCGCTTCGTACCAAAATGGTCAAAAGACGTTCGCAACCAAGCTGTATCAACCCAGTATGCATGCGCGTTTAACGTATACACGTAGCTGCACATGTGTGCACACGAAGAAAAACACGATGCGTAAATTAATGACACTGACATCACCGAAAATGACGCACCGTATAGCTTGAACACGTTAGATCCGGTGCCAGCTCTAATTATTTAGACGTTTGGAACTTGTGCTAGCATTACCGTACCATAGCGTCCTTCTCGGCTAATCTGAGCGCTGGCTCTAACACCATTTAAATTTCAAATCCCGTAAGCATCAAAGTCAATATATAAGTACATATATATCCCTCTCCTACAGGTCTCTGCGATATCTCGAACGAGCTGGAACGATTATCCAGGCGAAGAGCACAAGAACGGCCGTTATCACTTGAACAACATGTTAACTCACTCTCCTCGAGCGGAATTGCCACAAACACCCAAAAAAAAAAACCGGTCCCCCGAATACGCCATACATGACCATATGTATCGCGCTGCACGCTTCCTCACACTCGAAATACAATCAAGGCTCTGAAACAGCGGTGCAAAATATCTGTACAGCAGCCTCGACATGAATGGCACCCGACCCCTCAATACCCTTACTGATCCCATTTAGTCTTCAGGTTTGTATAGACTTCGATCATCGCCACGGGCAATTCCGCCTCTTGCGCAATAGTGAAATCCCCAAAGGCGGTCAGAAAGCCTTCACCAAAACTCAGAAGCCAGCTTCTCCAATATGGATCATTGCTCGAATAGTCCCTTTTCAGCCAGCCATTTGTAGCATAGCTACAATCAAGAAGTGCAGTGTTGATCACAGTCGGGAACTGGAATCGTTCAGTGTGCTTCGGGTTCTCCGACATACCCTTCCATACGTCACCCCAATACCCGAAATATATACGACGACCTAGAATAAATTCTTCAAAAGTCATGAAAGGATGTGGCTTCCGACGGAGATAGCGGCTGCCTGAGTTGGAGGTCGATTTCAGCCATGCTTCCATTCCGTCGAACCACTCGTCCGGAAATTCGCGCTCCCAAGCAACGTTCTTGGACTGGAGGGACTCCAGCCAAGATTCCCGTGCAAGTTCATATTCGTGCCTGTCCTTCTTCAGGCACTGCTTGAAGTTTTGTGGCTCAAAGACAGTCTCTGTCCGCTTGGCTCGTTCGTAAATCCCTTCCGCTAACTCGTAGGCTCTTAAAACTGGGCCAAGGTCGAACAAGACGTTGCGAACTCCCAAGCCTCCATTGGTGACTGGTGCGAGTAGCCACGCATGCAGAACAGGGCCCGAGAACTCATCGCCAAAACGGGAGGCTATCAGTGAGCTGATATAGGAGAGGACATTTCCGTCATGTGAGGGGAAGAGGGAGCTGTGGATTTTTGTTACTGCTGAAATCATCTGTTCCACATGCTGTTTACCAAAAGCATTGCATGGTTTACCAAAGTTTCTTACAAAAAACTTCATGTATCTATGGAGATGGTACGTCAGCATGCGTGTCCACAGACTGGAAGATGCGGAGTATGGGGAAATAAACCAACCGGTTATAGGCACCTATGATCCCTAAGATGCTTTTCTGGGATTCCATTTGCAATTTCATCTCCTTGATGTGCTTCTCGACCTCATCTTGTTTGATCTTCCAGGTACCATCCGTTCCCAATTTGATAAATCCCCATGATATTTCCCCCGTTGGAAGAATACTTGAAGCTTTGGTATTAGACTGTTCTGGTTGGCTCGATATTTTGACGCATCCGCTCTTATCGAGATTCCAGTTTGTGCCAGTAAGCGCTGAATATGTTTGAATAGTCTCCCAGGCGCGTTCACATTGGCGTTCATCGGCGCCCCACCACCACAGGTCGTCATGCATCTAGGTTATCATATTAGACCAATGTGTCAATCAAACGGTAAGAGATACCCCTAATAACATACTCGGAACATTTGTAAAGTTCCTCCAGTAGCACGGTTGACAGCAAATTCCATGAAGAAGAGTTGTAGTTCGCCGAAAACCAGCCCCAAAGGGTGGCTGATTGGCACACCCCGTTTACTCTCACGGACCTCACCACCAGGTTCAAACCTTGCTGGAAGCCTCAGAAAGGTTCTGAAGAATTGCAGCCAATGATTTGTCACTCCAATAAACTCCATCAATGCGAGGATGATTTCATGGCTCTGACTTTGTGCAAACCTGAAGGCGTCAGCTTGGGCAACTGTGAAGGTTTCACCTGGGCTGACAGCCTCGGAGTACTCTCTGTCAATCAGAATGCGTTGTAACAGTTTTTGCTTGAGCTCTTCATTACGTGCTCGGCGGATTTTCTCATTATCCTTCTTTTCTTCATCTGCACCTTCACCATCTTCGTTATAGGCACGGAAGTCGTACAAGCTCTCGGGAAGTAGGGTGAGGAAGAATTCTTTCATGTAGGCATCCTCGTGCTGTTCGATAGGAATTGCATGGGCCTGTGCCTCCCGGGGAAGCATAACCTTCCTCACCTCTTGCTAGAATCAAAATTTTAACATCTTGGACATCAGAGGATATTCTGAGCTGACTATTTTCTTACCCGGGCACCGTTGATTTGGCCAACAGGTCGAAGCCACAACGAACTATTATGGAGGATCCCCAGGACTCGACGTAGCTAGGAAAGGTATCTCGATTAGCACCACCTCTGCTCACAGTTTGGCGTGCTTCATTATAAGTAGACCAAGAGGGCAGGAGTGGATGGATACAAACCTCTATTCCCCACTTGACACCGATCCATTGCAGAAATATAGCGTCGAGGAGCGATTCATCAGCATAGCACCGGTACTTCCCGTTCAAGTGACGCCGAAAGTTCAGTTGAATGCTTGGTTCAGAGTACTTCCAATTTTCGATTTCGCGAAGCCTTGACGTTAGAACCATAGCGATCTCGTCAAGAATTACGTTGCTGAGTAGAATTTCCTTGCAGGCTGCTTTCTTTGCTTCGGTGAGCAGCTCACCGCTGATGAGTCCGTGAATAGATTGCTTGACATCTACTACATTCAACGTAACACTCTTACGGAACGAACCACTGAATCTGCCCATTGTGCCCCGAAGCTTGCGCAGTGTTACAGTTTCGAAACGAGTGCCATAGTCGGACAGGTAGTTTTGATAATCAAGATCTCCGTCGGGGTCGTCATCTTTCGCATCATTGCCGACTACATCATCTTCGTTATCACTCTCGAGGTTCAACTGGCTAAAACGGGCTGGTTTTTTGGCATCACCCTCGGTTCTGCGGAAAAGGTGTTCGAGGTACTGCAAAAACTCCTGTGGCTTGGCCTTTGGATCGGACTCAAAGATAATGCTCTCCAACTCGGCCTTCTGCACCTGCTTTTCAGGGCGCCCTGTCGGGCCTTGGGACAGATTCGTGGCAGATTCGTCATCGGACCTTGGCGTTTTGACGCCGTCTCCTTCGTCGTCCAATTGGTCAACTTTGCCCTCGAAGTTCATCCATTCGTTGAAGATGGAGCCAAAGAGGGAAGCGTATTGAGATTTGCGCAGCACTGGGGATTCAACCACGGTTATTTACGTTTTCCCTCGAGTTGCTTTGGTAAAACCGGGCTCACATCGACGTATTTTTTCTTCTGCCCCGATTCTCTGCTGCTCGAACATCCCGTCGGAGATTGTGGGATCGATCCGCGCCATAGAGAAGAGGTCTACAGTAGAGTTTCCTGTCTGTCAGCTAAACCGAAGACGAAAATGAAAACGGCTGTGCAGAAATGAATAGGACACGGACCAGGGGCGGTCGAAGAGCGATCCAGTATGGCTCCATAATACCGAGAGCTCCGGTCAGCATTCTCGTCCACGAGCACCTGGAGCTTCTCCTTCTCGGTTGCAGCTTTCTCGATTTGGTTAAGGATTGGGAGGAGGTGTTCCTCGCATTGCTTCTTTTTAAGATACAGCTCTCTAAGCTTGACGGCTACACGCGTGTCAGCGGATCTCTCCCCGAGAAGGCGGACAGCCAGAGATTTGGCAGACCTGTCACCAGCGTCCTGGTTTCAGCGATGGCGTTGACGCCCTCGGTCGATGTTCTTGTGTTATCCATGTTGCAATTGTTCTTCACACAAGTTCGATGCCAATACCTCTGTCCGTTAGCAGGAGATGCCCCAAAAATACAGTGCGTCAATATAAAAGTAGATGTCAGAGTGATAGAGAACCTGAAGAGCGAGCGTCCGCCGGTTAAATACCATCGCCGTCCGCCGACCCCGCACGCTCCACGGCCCCGGCGCGCAGTTATGACTCGCTGCGCTTTTGGCCGTCGCGTCGCGTCGCGTGTGCACGTGACCAACACAAAGGCCGGTCGAGCCCGACAGGCCGACAAACTCGGCATCGCAGAGCCTGCCGGCATGCCAATTCTCAGACCTTTCTCCATCGCTCCATCAATGGCCAACAAGAACAACCCCAACCGCCCGAGCGGGTCGAAGTCCAAGGCCAGGCCAAGGACAAAACCCTCCCAGACTGTCAAGCGGATCTCTAAATCCTCAGCAGCTGCAAACACCGACCTATCCTCAAAGAAGTCCCGGAAGTTGCTCCGGAACAAGGCATACGTTGCGCAGAGAATTCTTGAAGAGGCGGCAAACCAGGGCGAAGACATTTTGATGAAGGGTCAGCAAGCTACCATTTACCACTCCTCCTCCCGGCTTTCCTTTAGACGAATTGCTGACGTCCCAACTGTCCAGATGAAATAATATCCAGGAGGAAAGAGAAACTGCTAAAGAACTTGCAGACCAACAAGAGCACAAAGGAGCACAACGAAGCCGAAATGGACGTCAGCGAAGATTTGTGAGGTTGTATATATATATATGGAGGCACTCGCGAACAGATCCAGTTCTGCGCCGGCCCCTGGGTCCTAGCCGCTGCGAATCGGCAGTACCCACAAAAGTTGTATTCGTAAGTCTCCCTGCTGCTGGTCGAATCTAATATCTGTGCAAGATCGCTCATAAAAGACCCCCAACCCAGAGTAGCAATCATGTATATTCGACATGTCAGTAATGTCAAGCATAGACAACCGAGAAACCGTGGGTATTCTTGCTGCATTATCCAATCAAAAAACGAAGAACAATCAAAGCACAGTCACGGCTGTCACCCATCCACGCCCCGACACAAGAGTCAAGCAACCGCATAAAAGTGATCTCGTGAAAATGCACATCACCCCGTGCCCAAAACCCAACAAACAAACCGTATCGCGCGATCCGTTCCATACCAAAAATGACACGATTGTTTGGGTATTTCGTATGCTCCATCGGACCGGCATCAAGCAAAGACAATATCAATTCGTGGGCTTCATCTAAAGAATGATGCGCAGTCCCAACTGCGCAACCAATCTCCGTGTTGCCTTTTGCACCAAGCCAAATGCGGGCGCGCCCTTCTATCGTCGCCTCGCTACAAAAGATTGGGGCAGAAAGGGCCCGACGTTCTACTGAAACATACCACAGGCGCGTGGGCTCTTCAGGTACTCATCATAAGTCCTCTTTCTCTAGTCCGGCTCCGGTAGCAAGCGACACAATGGCCCAAATCTTCGAAGTGATGTTGAGGGTTAGAAGTGCGATTCTGTCGTATACAAAAACCCTGATTAGCACTCAACATTCCGCACCAAACAAAACTTTAGACGCTGTCAACAGAAGTAATACATTGTGTAGACTTACCCCAAAACGGCATACATCCGCGGAACCTCAAGCCAGCTTCTTAGCTTCACCTCTGTTTCAATCACATTGTCCCTCCCCGCTTCCGTTTTGCCAACTTTACGGCCGGGCTTCTCAATGCCACCGTTGGCAACAACATCTATTTCGCCTTCATCTCCTGGTAGTCTACCAGTCGTCATGTATGTCTCCATCATTTCGTCCTTCTCCGCCCAGCGGTCTCGCATCCATTTGTCGAAGCTAGGGGTGTCGTTATAGGGGATATTTGATATCCGAAACCGCCGGAAATGGAGGTTAACGGACTTTGGGGGTCGACCTTGAAGGTATTGCGCTCGCAGAGTGAAGATATCCTGCCCGTATTTATCGCGGCTAGTTTGTCAAGTCAGCAAATCAGAAAAGTAATCAGGATTATACACGGGATCACACATACGGTATGCCCTCGTACGCCATTGTGCAATCGTAAAGCCATTCCACTGATGAATCCAGCTGTTGGAGGCAGTACTGAAGGCCGGTGATACGAGGAAGTAAAACGTGCTGGTTGTCCTTCTATGAGGGCTGTTAGGCAATCTTGCACTTGAGGAAGGAACGATAGGATTAAACAAGGCTTCATGGACTCACGATTCCCATCTTCTCCGCATATTTCTTGCTAGCGGCCTTAGCTGAAGGGCACATGTTTGTGCCCTCGGGGAAGATCAAGAGCCACATCGGCGACCGGTCCTCGGGCTTGCGATCTCGGGCAGCAAGGTGTTGCAAGCGATGTTGAAACCGCTTCTGATCCGTTTCCCATTTGCGGGCGAGAAAGATGAAGCCGTAAAACTGCATACCCCACCCTATTATGGGGATCCACTTTAGGGATTCCTTGAGGATGATGTAAATCGCGCCGTGCATCCTCGACGAGTAGGCGATCCACCAAAGATACAGCCAGTCGGAGTAGAGCGAGTGGTTCGCGACAAAGATGATGCGCTCCGGGAAATCACACTCCAGCAGTCCATCCCTAGTGATCCGTATTTGACCTCTAACCGACTTGTCGCCGCTGACACGAATGATAGTCGGGGACCACCACTGGGTGACGGTTGTGACCATGGTGCCGAACGACTGCTTCGTGAGGGAGATGTAGGCATAGAACCAGTCCTTGTTGAGCAAGTATAACGGACATCCGATGAACTGCGTCGCTACGATCCTGTATGCGCCAACAGATGCAAGGGTAAGCTAGAGAGGCAACATTGAGATATGTCTAGCCACAAGATCGCGGTCTCTCGCGCGGGCTGCAGCATACGGGGACCAGGACACGTACGTGATACTACCAACGAAAAAGTAGAGAAGGAACAGTATCAGCCGGACCGTCTGCAAGACGCCGCCGTACCGGACTCTCCCGGCGAGATGGGAGTCGGACGACCTGGCCGACGCTGACGGAGCCGCCATGGCTACTGCGAAGGTTCTGGCTGGCTGGCTGGCTGGCTGGCTGTGGGCTGGCGTGTACGGAAGCAGGATCGGGGAAGGAGCAGAGCAGGTGAGCCGCAACGTGCCATCGATGGAAGGTCAGCGCACAGGAAGCTTAGCTCGGCTGACTAATACAGGGCCAAGCAGCCCACTCTTATCGATAACAGCTGCTGCTAGTAGTGTGCTATCTCCAATACTAACCACCGCCACCACCACCATCATCATCACCACCACCATCATCACCATCGCCATCCTCCCTGCATTGTCAGCTTCAGACAAGGCGCAAAGCCGCGTCCTAGGAACCATGGCGACGGCGACGGCGACAGCCTCGTACACCACCATTCGTGGGTGTCTCCACCAATCTACTGCGTCCCTGGAGCTAACGGCGTTCGTTCATACAGTTCCTTACAAGACCTCTGACCGAAACTCCTTCGCCTTCACATCCGCTTGCAAACGCTGGCCTGTCATCATCGTACGTCAATCCGCAAATGCTATATGGAGTCCCTTGTGTCCTCAGCCAACGCCTGCGCCGCCCGGCTGATTTTTCAGAACAGACCCAAGCGATCGACGCTGTCTTTCGAGCAATCCCTGGCCCGAAGGACGAGGTCAAAACGAAGGAAGGCAGGAAGATCGTTGAAGAGCTTGCCAAGCTCAAATACGAGGTTCAACATAACCGTGCTCTGACGTACGTGCATGCCCGATATATGCGGTTGGCATCTCTGCAACAACCCGGCTTAGGGAAGCTGACCGTTGTCGCCCCTGTAGCCCTCTCCGCGATGATGGCTTGCCCGACATCTCCCATTACAATAGCGCTTTGTCGACCCTCGGCGAACCGACTTGGCTCGGAATCCCGTGGCTTTTCGCGGAATGCTATCTTTACCGGTATGGCGCCGATCCTCCCCTCAACTATAAGTCCTGGTTTAACAGCCGCCCCGTAGCCGCATGGCCATCTCCTTCAACCTTACAACCAGCTGGAAGGATTATGACGTATTTCTTGGTTCCAAGCTTAAGACGCTACGGTCGTCCCTCCCTGCCATACTAGAACTTGCGCACCGATACACCACGATAACTGAACCCGCTGATTTCACCGACCCGGCTTCATCACTTCTCTTCGAGGAAATATTTCTCATCTGCCTCTGGGGAAACGCTACGGACCTCTCTCTCCTCACAACGCTCTCCCACGAAGATATCCAAGCCCTCCAAGGCTCCCACGCCCGCGATGAGTCCAAGAAGAACATCCTGGCCAACGACATCGATAAAATCTACAACCTGCTCACCTCCCTCAAGCAATCTAAAGATGGAGAACGACAAATTGACATTGTTCTGGATAACTCTGGCTTTGAGCTATTCGTGGATCTATACCTTGCAGGATATCTCCTTTCCCAAGGACTGGCCACCCGCATCGTCCTGCACCCCAAGAACCACCCTTGGTTCGTTAGCGACGTGCTGCCCTCCGACTTTGGCATTCTTCTCAATGCGCTCAGGGATCCTATAGACTTTTTTCTAACCCAGGAGGGGGACGAGGAGGAACAAGACGGGCGGCCGGAGCTCAAGCAAGCAGATCTGGTCTCTCTAAAAGGATTGTTCGATAGCCTTGCCGGGTACCACGCAGAGGGGAAGCTAAGCATGAGAACCAGCGCTTATTGGACAGTACAAGATCCGTTTTGGACCCTCCCCAGCACGGAAAACAGTGCCCTGTGGGACGACCTGAAGACAAGTGAGCTCGTGATATACAAGGGTGACCTAAATTATAGGAAACTGACTGGTGACGTATGCTTGCCTCTACAAAAAGAAGTTGATGCGATTTAGACACTAACCAAAGTGATATTTAGTCTGAATGGGATCCTACAACGCCCTTTGATATCTCCCTTGGTCCCGTCGGGAAAGCTAGCGGTTGCAGGACGTTGGCATTAAGAACATGCAAAGCGGACGTTGTTGTAGGGCTACCAGAAGGGACAGATGAAAGACTGAGACGGGAAGACCCAGATAATATCAACGAGCCTGAGAAGAGGAAGTGGTCATGGAGCGGCAAGTATGCTGTCGTTCAGTATTGCGATGGGAAATTGCCCGAGTAGAGAAATTATATACCAATGTTAGATTTAGATATAGAGTCTTCTCTCGAAGAGGTGCATTGATGGTTACGATCAATGCTTTGGTTAGGCGTATAACTACGCACCATTTTGTGTTTCACAAAGATCTCTAACTGCATGAATTGGCTAGGGCTAATCTGAGTTTGCTGGATTGTCAAATCTACAGTTAGGATATAGGTACTAGGGCCCTGACCATGAACACATTTCAACCGGCAGGGCTGACCGTTCGAACTAACAATACTAGTTGATAAAATCTCAGAACATTCTTACCACAGCGCAAAAAAGCGCGTCGGTCATCTGCGGCCTGTATGATGTGTATATGAAACCGATCACAGAAAGCTTGCTCAAGGGATTGCACCGCAGACTTTCAACTTTGGATCCTAAGATTGACCACGATGGATGCGCCATTTGTAGGATCGGGACCGCTGTAGAGTGCATCCCGCCACAGTGGCGAGCAATCCGTTACCAGAAAGTATGTAGTATTGCGGCTTGGACGTATTTGGATTCCATTCGAGCATGGGCCATGGATGCCCTGGTAGCCAACATCGTTGCGAGGTTAGCCCCTTGCATATGAAAAATACGAAATCGCAATGGTGGTCTCACGGTGTCTCTGTCCCCTGCGAAAATCTTGCCACGGTGAATACGGTACAATCGGGGCGAAAGGGGCTATCTGGGGAGATATATAAATATCCTTTGGCAGTCCGTACGTCCTGTGTCTGCATCGGTATCCATGCCCCCATGTCTGCAAGCCCAATTGATCAAGTTGGCGAATACAACCATACCCCGGGTACATGGATTCGAATTCATATGCTTTTGCAGCGGGGGACGCATTGCGCATGCGCGTACGTTACCATGTTAGCCAATTCGGAATCCGACGGAGGAAAGTCCACCGGAGGCACCAGGCAGCCAATCCGAGAAAGTAGCATTTATCAACTTGATTTGTAAAATCGTCCGTCCGCCCGACCGGACCGCGATTCGAATCGCATAATTGTATAACACGGGCCACTGACGGGGACATATCTGTGTTCCCGGCTGGGAACACGGCGTGGTTCAAAATTAACCTGGACGTTTAAATTCGGGCCATCCGAACCCTGTAGACTGGCTCCGTTGACGGGTTAGTTGAGGGCGTGGTAACTACGGTGGTAGGTGAGACAAGCAGACAGGCTACTTACTGGGCCTCTGCTCCCCTGCGTAGCCTTAGTAAACTTTCCAACGACATCGTGACACCAGGCTATCGGACACCGAATCAATTCAAAGCGGCGACAGGATCACGCGGTCGGGCAAGCCCGTCCATTCCACGCACGCCGTATCGCGGAAGGCGCTGTCGTGCAAACTGTGCATCCGGGGCGTTCTACAGCGCAAGTTTCGCAATATGCAGTTGATATTTCAGTCGCAAACCTGATTGGGCATATACTCGTGCTGTCATCTCGAGGTTTGTAATTTATCGTCGTCCAATACTTACAAGCGTCCGAGCAGGCAAACTTGCCAGTGACGGGCCAATAAACTGGCGAGGGGGACAAGTAGGAGAACAGTCTCACCAAGCGCCGCCTAGAAGGCACCTGCATACGTGCCTCTTTCCAGCCTGAGAAACAAACCCCCAAATCCTGAGGTACCTGGAGGCAACCCAGATCCTCACTTTGGACCTGTCATTTGGGTTCACGTTGCCCCCACGTAAGCGCCTGCTCAAAGTGAGCCTCAACTGCCATGTTGGGAAATTGTGCGTGGGTTCGAAAGCAGACATTGAGAAGCACCAGTTGTACAGCCGGCGGGCGGCCTCAACATGCGGACACCAAGAACGGACACGAGTGTGGGAATTTAATTGCCTGCGGCCTTGGACTGCGGAACCGTGCTCTGTCCACCTTCTGTTTTTTGGCAACGTGACGAGAACGCGACATTAAACTTTGCGAGAGAGGTTTTGAAGTTGTCAACAATTTCCATAGGGCTTGTTGGATCGGGCCTCACAGGCGGATCGGGGTCCGCTGCCGGGGGAAGCCCACTCTTTCGCTTCTGATGGGACCGCTTGACTGGGACGCCGCGATGTCAGTGTGCAGAGGTGGCGCCACCGCGTCTGAGACCTCATTGCTGCTTGTGGGTGGGTCGATTTCACCCTGCGAATAAAAGCCTTGTCTCGCTCCGTCAAGGCAGTCAGCCATCCACCGCCCGGGGCTATAAATGTCAGCGCAAACAAATTGGGATTTTGGTACGCGCGCGTGAGGGTACTATGACGAAGGGGACAGAACCGGGTTAGAATCGAAGGGGAAAGCGAGTTTGGGGTCGTGCGAGGTGGCATGGTCTACTATGCCAGCAATTGTCGATTGACATCACTCTAAGACGAAAGTGCATTTGAGGCACAATTGACCCGGCCCAGATACGGCCTATCTCTGTGACGGGCAGGTACTTTTCGACTGTCGAGATACATGGTTCTTCGGGATCCTATGCATGAGCGTGGGAGTTCCCCACGGTATTACAATTCGAATCCTCTTCATTCTTTTGGCATACAGATAGGGCACCTCCCACGAACAGGAGCGCGGGGGCGTGGGCTTAGCGATGCTTTTTAATTATAGGCGATTGATATCTAGAAGGAGGCAATATTTAGCGAAGCACGGCGACGCGACTCGGGTTTGGTTGGTTCGGGCTGGTCTGCGATGATATTCATTGCGCCAAGAGGCCCGGGTTACTGGTCGCCCGTGCAGGCTTCGGATGATTGAAGAACTTCTCAGGGGTAAAGCTCTTCGTCTCTAGCGGTTATGATGAGCGGTTGCGTGGAATGGTTCAAACTTTGCAAGGTGTAGAGCGAGCCACCTGCGCTCCGTCGAACTTGGCCCATATGAAGCTTCGCAGCATGCTTTGGTGTTGGATCTAGAGTGAACTGCCGGGGATTTCATGATGAACGTCCCAACTAGCGATGCGCGTCTGGTTAGACCAATTGCTGATGGCCGGGGACCCGGGAATAGACTGAGGAGAGCCGTTTTGTTCGTTTGGGAGCCACAAATAGTGGAGACGATAAAGCCCGAGGCGGAAAGGAGAAAGGGTAAAGGTGATGGCGAGGGCTCCCAGGATGCTTCCTTTCTCTCGGTTTACTTTTTTTTGTCTACCCCCCTCTGGTTCGGGTCTGACGACGACTCTTTGTGCCTCGGGGAGCATCCGAGAAGTCATGGAAGGAGAGTTTCAGATATGTCAATGCGGATGTCATGGCGAGCGCGGAGTGCAGACGTCGAGACAGGATTGCATCGAGAACATGAGATGGATTCAAGGCGGTACACGCTGTCTCTTTCACATACGGTCTAGACGTGAAATCACGAGGCTTTGGAGTCCTAACGAACGGACCCTTGTAGCAAGCGGCTACAATATGCATTTCCTGGAGTGTGACCGGGCCAACGGGAATGTTCACGCGGAACAGGGAGTTTCCATACACAGACTGATCGGTCCTGGCTTTCGGCGTGACTATAGAAATTCGGTTCCCGTTATTGATGGGAAGGGCCTCCAATCGGGTGACCGCCCGCTTGGGTTCGACCTTAAATCCGATCATTATATGAGGCGTGAAGCAGCGGGATGTCAATTTGGCACGGCTCCTCGTTTCAGATGCTGAATGCAATGCGCAGCCTAATATGCGGATGGGGATTGAATTAGCGAGAGACCAAAGGGAAGAGAGACAGGATTTAAAACCCTCCTGGGCCCGTAGCGAGGACTGTGAAGCCGGGAACAACGATGCGTAGGATTCTGACAGGCCCGCGTGCGGACGGAGCTGAACGTGCATCCCATACCGTTTTGGCGGTTGTCAGGAAGCCGGCTCGCAGCTGTCATCCCCAAGACAGCGTGCATGACAGTCGAGCACGGGAGGGAATACGAGATGCGAGGTGAACGGAACCTGCAGACGCACGGCCCTGACTGGCGCCGGTTGTGGGCCCGCCTAGGCGCCTTTTGGAAGCGTCGTCGTCGCCAGGCATCGTGGATCACGTGTCGGGGCGGGGGAGCTCCAGGTCCAAGCATCGCGGCCGGCTGGTGAGGCCGGAGCAGAGTGCCACGGTGAGTCCGGGATAGAGAGATCGAGGGACGGAGGGCCAATGGCGAGCGCGGACAGAGAGTGTTCAGAGGATGGTGTTCTGGGCAGAGTGTCCGACGAGTGTTTGGAGTCTGCCGTCGCCGTTTTGCCGTCGAAGCTCCAACGGCCTGTTATAATTAGCAACCCCGTTTTAAAAGAATCCGCTTCTCCACAGGCCCTCTCCTGGCACGCCGATATCGATTCCTACCTTCCGAAGCCAACGCTGTAAGAGCTCTGCCAGTACCCGTAGAGCAGGTACAGTTGGACGTCTGGTTACGTCTACGCAGAAGACTCGCACTGCTGCTGCTGCTGCTGCTGCTGCCGCCTATAGTACGTACGTTGTCCCATCATGCATCGCTGAATCGTGTATTCCCCCCGCGCATTCAAACGCATTCGATTCCACCCCACGGTACTAATATGCACTTGTCAGAAGCCTATCTCTATCTGCTTCGTTCTTTGCAGACCTCGCGACCTCGCCGAGCAGGCGATTTGCTCCATCTGAAGATAACGGGCAGCCGACGCCCAGCGCCCCCCCCTCTTCGAGATAGATCTCACTCGCCGTTGTATTGACACCACAGCCCGTTGGCTGCTGAGCAAGAGCCCTCATTTCCCGCCACAGGCCTGCAGCCCTGGTTCTGGCTGGAGTAGCGTTTGACCTGCGCAAATTGCAATTCGCTGGGGTGCTGGGTAATCTCTAGCTTCTGCAGTTGTGGGCATCGGCATTCGTCGTGGTTTTGGCCCTCGGACACAGTCTGGTGAGGCGTAAGATTATCTCGCCTTCAGTTTCGTCCAATAGCGACGCGCGGTACCCAAGCGACGAATGCTTGTTTGACATCATCTCGAGCACCTTCTCCTGCGTCCAGGTCGGTATATATCTCCTTGCGTCGGCCGCTGCACTGCGACCGGTACTACTGTCGACTCGTGTTCACTCGTATCAGCATCTCTTTGCATATCAAGCATCTCCGGATATTCGGTTGAAATAGTCGGTCGATATTGGCATTGCGACTTGTGCCGGAAGCCTCTTAATTTCGGCCTGTTTGACAATTATATTGACACTGCGCAACAATCTTTCCCATTGCGTCCCGCTTAATATTATCGTTCACCTTTTCCGCCTCAGTCCACCCGCCGGAATTTTCGAGAAGGCCGGCTTGCATTACGCTGTCGATTTATCCAGTCTGGAATCAGCCGCTGAGCCGTTGGCTCCCATCACGCCCTGCAGCTTGTGGTGTTGCCTTGTGACAGTCCTGTCCACTAGCACCGATTCAATTCAATTCACCGTGGTACGTATGCGCCGCCTAGTGTAACTGTTACCGCAGAGGAGAAAAAAAAAACACATTGGAGACAACTGGTAGACGCAATCCCAGTTCCACCAGCATCGTGTATCAGATACATGTGCTTTGCCGTTGAGTTGGATTCAAGGTCCTCACCCAACATCGCCCTGAACACTCCCACTCAGACGGGACTTCCCTTTGCATTTTTCCAGCTTCGCACCCTTGAAAAACACCGGGTCCATCTTCGCTCTGCTTTTCGTTGGGCTTCTTTTATTTGCTTTTCTTCCTGTTCCCTGGAACAAGTTTTTCCTTCCTCGCTGGAGGTCCGGACCAGGGGTGGTTCATAGGCCGGACGCGCTTTTGCTTTTTCATTGCCAGTGGTTTGCTCCCGAGAGACAGGTTGGACTAACTTGGCTTAGACAGGATATTACCCACCTAGCAAGCACCAGGTCCCACGACTAGGACCAGGGTACAGCGCGACCTCAAGAAAAACGAATCTGTAAAGTTGCACGACCATTCCTCAGTCAGGCACCTCCCTAAGCCAGAATTAAAGGGTTGTCCAGTCAAGTTGGAAAGAAAAAGCGCGAACCTTGGGCGAGGCTAGCGGGGCGGTGGACAAGCAGAAAAAAAAAAGTTACTCCCACACCCGCACGGCTGGGCGTAATAACGGACAGCCTCTATATATTGGGGAGGTCATATATAAAAATAATCATGTTCTCCAGGTTAAGAGAAACTGGTCGCCAAATAGCACGCAGCAACAGCATTTCGAATGACCCCTCGATACCGACCCAAGAGTCTCATCGATACCAACTTCGACTATCATCAGAAAAGCGCCGATATAGCGTCGCGGCCGCCGACACGACACCTAGCCCCCAGAATTCGTCATCGCCTGGGAATATAAAAAATATGGACCGGCCGGGACCGCAACTAAGGAAGAGAGGCTCGTCCTTGTTCAACAAGATGACCTCACAGGAGACTTACGAATCCCTCGTTCCCCGCTCTACTTCTTCTAGTAGATCGAGCGAGAGACTCCCTGCCGACAACCGCGACTCGCCCTTCCCTTCTCTGTCGACACGAATCAAGGCCCATAGAATGAGAAAGAACTCGCAACTGAGTCTCAGCCTGGGGCCTCTTGAGGAACACGAAATCAGACAACCAACACCAACTCAACGCAACAGCACGCCTCGGCTACTGCGAACCCATAGTGTTCCTGACCTGTTGAGCAAAGCCCAAGGTTCGTAATAATACTCGTGCCGTAGAGGCGACCGTGCACCGAGCTAACGGAGGGTTACATTTGCAGCCTCATCCAATGAGCCTAGGACGTTTTGCAACGGGAAGCCCATCAGCAACCCTTTTAACTTCCGGCACCTCTCGCACTTGAAAACCCAGCAGGGTGCTCAGTTTGAGGATACACCGGAAGACGTTCTACCACTCCAATGGAACTATATGTTGAAGGAAGCGAGGGCGCCAAAGACTCCTGTGGTCCCAATGACCCCCTTGACACCTCGGACACCTAGGAACATGCTGAACCTAAGCGGCTCACTTCGGACTACTGGCCTCCCAATGCCCTCTCCCTCAGTTGACAGCGTTTATTCGCCAGTCGACTCAATAGCGGAGCTGAGCATGAAATCTAGGTCAGCCGAGAGCCTTAATAACAGCTACACTTCTCATCTCGCACCACCTCCTCGTAGCTCATCGCGGGCCGCGTTTTCTTCCTTTCTGGATACCAAGGAGGATGATATCCCTATTCTTGAGAGCGAGGGTAGAGACTCTGTTATCCTTTTCCCAGCCGACATCGCGCTTCTGCCCAGGAGCGTTGATCCCATTCTTGAGGATGAATCTAGTATGTTAGACCAGGACACTAAAGATATTGTTCTTGGTGCTTTCCCGTCGCCCCCTGTCGCGTCACCTTTAACCAGTGGCCTGCCGATTGCCCCCATTCAGCCAACAGCAGCACCACATGTATCTTCAGTACAGCTGCCCAACTTCACAGCGACCAATCAGTTGCTACCCCCTCTCTCGCCTCTTCGTCCTTCCAGTTCTAGTTCTGGCACCCTGGGGGTCGGCTCTCCAAGTGATGGCAATCAGACCAAGGAGCCAGCGCTCAACCGGCGATCATCAAAGAGGAGTTCCAAGAGATTCAGCCGGCGGGTTTCTTCTCTATTGGGAGAGTCTGTGTGCGAAATTCAAAATTGGGAAGCTGATATCGACTGGACCTACGATAATACCGATCTAGACGAATGGGTCGACGATCTAGAAGGTATAGAGGAGGAGGAGGAGGTAGGAGTCATCCTAGGCAGCAAATCGGCACCAGTTTCGGCATCCCCATCTGCCGTTAATCTGGCCTGCTTGGACGAGATCGCTGTCAAAAGACACTCGGATGAAGGCACTAGTTTCCTCTCAGCTCCGGAGGACGACAATGAGCCACGGTCTCCGGGAATAGGCATTGCGGATCGGTGTTTTCGACCAGGCTAGCCGCCAATACAACGCCATTGGCCACCAACGCCGGTTGTCAAAGACCCGGAATAGCGTGAGCCAGAGAACACTTTCGACTTGCGCCAGCTTGCCGAACCTCAAGGCAGGGAGAAAGCACTATCGGAACTCATCACTGCGGGCATTCTCCAACCTTGATAACGGTATTGTCACTCTGAATGAAGCAGACGAGTTGCAACACCAAGCATCGTTCCAGATGGTGCCTGCGGCTCCACGCGAAGTGGCAATTCCGCCAGCCCGTTACAGCGGTCGCTCACGTGCCGCTTCCAACGCGACGTGTACGACGTCACTGTCGGATATCGAAGGCTACCCTTCAGATTTGTCTGAAATGGCATCTACCCCCTCACACTCGAGCCACAACTCGGCAGAGGGCCCTTACTTCCTTCCACATACCCAAGACGGCCTCTATACTGAGGCCAAAGCTCAGTTGGTGTCGGGAGTCCACATTGTTAGCGACGATGTTCCTTTCAACTTTTTTTAGTCCGGTTTTTTCCCTTTTGTTTAGGTTTCCTTTTCATTCCCTTTGTTTTGGGCTTGTAGGTTTACAGGGTCGTGCTTCGACGACAACGCGGTTTTGCTTTAGGATCCTCGGAAGTAGACAGCATACATTGGATAATCCTGGCGTTGTTTGATTTATTTACATTTCGGCGGCGGGTCTGGTTTGTCAATCCCGCAACGGAGGCTTACTCTACGTATTCGGGTATTCCTTTTTGTTTCTTTGTTGGAAAGGGTGCAACAAAAGTTCTCTCCCTGGTTGTTTTCTTCCACCGAGTCATTGACCATTGGAACAATAGTAAAAATCTTTTTTCTGGTGTGGGTGGGGTTCTGCTTGATGAACATGACTGGTCATGCCTGTTTCTTTCCGTCCTCCACTTCGCAACTCTGGTCCTTGACGAGACGCTCATGGGAAATTCATTAAACTATAAATTAGTATAGTGTCTTGGTCTGGGTTGTATGAATGAAGTTTACAAGCAGATGTTGACAACCCGTATCTATATCTGATTTCCCGTGCTTTAAACAAGTTCTGCGCAATTAATTGTAAGAAAGTAACATATCGGCCTCAGGGGCTACATCACCCGGCGTACGTACTTCGTACAAGACAGGGTACTAGAATCCATGTTGATATGCCTGCGGTATACGTCGTCAGGACCCACCGCCGCCTTCCAAATTAAATCCCTGATATGCATATATGTAACTAACTAAAAACAACAGACTCAATGAGGCTGCGTCCATGTTCAAAAGATAAGTATCGGAACCTTTGCCCCAACTTTTTGCTATTGCCAATCCCTCGGCTTTTCTGCTCCATGCATCATACGTGCATATATACGTGATGTGCTGGGTCCCCGAGATCCTTCGAGGGCGCCTTGATGGAACTGGCCGCCCCGTCCCGTTAGCCCTGTTATCGATTTATGTGGGTGATCCTGGCAGAGGAACATTCGCATATGCGGGGCGCCAAATCCCAAACGCCAAATAGATGTCCGCTGTCCCTCTGGGATTGGAAAGGTGTTATGCACAAAATGCAGGGCCCATCCAATATGCCATGATATCACGATGGAGGGTGACCTAGGTATTATGCGCGCGATAACAGCTGGTCCTTTGTCTTCGCTGACCTACCTACCTACCAATCGAGTTTGAACCGGATCGATATATTGGTATCCGCGAGTTCTTTTTAGCGAGCCGGATATAACTGGCTGCGCTGATATATGCAAAGCTTCACTCGGACTTTGCATGCCCCTCATCAGGCATCACATGTACGTACTTGTATATAAACCTAGTATACAGCATGCAGGACCCTCGCACAAGCTTGCAAGCCAACAGTACTGGTTATAGATGCAAAGTAAACACCAACTATAGCTGGGCTGCCCTCAAGGCCAGGCGCTATTAGGTATCTACTTAGGTGTAAGTGTAAGATGTGTAAATAGCCCGGGGTGCAATGCACCAACAAGTTGATATTGAAACCCGGGTCCGTGAAATGGAAGCTATTCGAGCGGCGGTTGGCTATCGAGCCACCAGTCTCATAATGTGAGGGATTTAGCAGATAGATCGAAGTTCCTCACATCCTCCTTCGACTTCGCGGGATCCAATAGGCAAGTGTCAGTGGAAACAGAGCTAGAGACAAGCCTGGTATCGGCCGAATTGTTCTGGTTCCCAGCGCCCTTTGACGCACATTCCAACATCCCTTAAATCATATACTCGCCATCTACTAATCTATTTGCGAGGTAACCGCTGGTTCTAGTTAGTATGTTATGCTTGTAATTAAGTAGTTAGCATCATAAAAATTGTCCGTGGGCCAACAGCGCGCAAAAACAGAATCCAACTTACAACACAAACCTCCGCTTTGATCCTGATTATACATCAGGGGTAGAGTTCTGTAAGCATCTCCGTGCACACAGAGTCAGCTGCAATGTCAGTGGATAGATATGGTACCACATGTGCATTACGACCCATACGCCCTCTAATACGCTAGGTCGGCGTGGTTGCCGGCGGGTGTATAGCCATTTTCAAGGTCGGTCTTGATATCATGGGGAAAGTGGGTTACACGTGCAGATTCTGCCTAGCCGAAGTTTCAGGTTATAGACCAACGCCATTATGATATACAATCCGCCATCGGGCCCCACTGTGGAATCCAAACGGGAGCCCGAATTCGAACGGGAGCTATATGCTTACGTACGTGTAAGCCACGGGGTTACTGTGGCGCCAGTGCCAATAATTGACCCTGGTTAAATCCTGTTGCCGTTCAGGTAGGTGTTCGTTACGCCTTTACTGCTGTATGCCCTCATTAATATCCTTTCCACGATGCTCACTTTGGATTTTCTGCCTTATCGGTTCCCATTGGGTTTGAGAGCCGATTATGTCTGCCGCTGGTCAGGATCTGGGAGCCGTGCGCCCCGACATCGTAACGAAGGCCATGGCATCCTTGAGAGATTTAACGCTATTTAATATCGGGGGGAGCATATGTAAACGTGTGGGCTTTGACCAGATATTAGGGTGTTCAATTTGGCCGCTTATTACTTTGAATCAGTGCTAAACCTCAGGCCCCAGAAATATGCTCTAGAGCATGGGCCAGGATTGAAGCCACCTTGGATACCCGACTGGCTGTCTAAATAACTCTTAAGGCCGTGGATAACAGAATTTGGCAATTACAAACCATCGTGAATCCCATTGGCGCCTCAAGTTTATAAGAATTAAATTTGTGGTGCTCTAGCTGTCATGCAAGGCTCAAACTCCGAGTTGTGGCGTTCTGCGCTGGGCCATATTCACCAACTGCCGATGCATATGATAAGCATAAAATCGTGGGTAAGAAAATTGAATCGAGGGAATAACCGACGATGGCAAGTCATGTAACAGACATGGTTCACGAATTGCTACCCTTGCGAACTTGCTGCACTTTTCCGGGGTCATTATCCGGGTGTGACTGCACATACACGCTGGGGAGCGGATATCAAAATTTCCCCCGCTGTCAGCCTGAACACATGCATCTGGCGGACGAGGCTCCTAATGCGGGTTCAACCCCGCTCCTTATAATTAAGGGTAGATGTGTATGTTTTCCTACATCGACGTGGGCCTTATTCCATGGATTTAGTGTGGCTTGAAAGTTCCTTCGACCATGCCAAGCCTCCCAGGCTCGCCAGAAGGTCTGGCATGCTAAATACCTCAATTTCTGTATAGATTAGCCTCGGGCCCGGTGCGCACGCCGCGCGCATGTGTTCTGTTGATGGCACGCGAAAGTGGTTTAGCGAGCTGCAGGTACATCAATGTGTTTTAGGTTTATGCGCTCATCATTTCTTGGGGAGTGGCTTGCGATCAAGCTCGGTTCAGGCATGAGCGGACGAGATCGAGACTTGGCCGGGCATACTTTTTTCGGATATTCGTACTGCGTATAATATATGCCTTGATCGTTCGTATGCATGTGCATTCTAGCGATATGAGTGGAGGATTGGCACCATCAGGGTGAGAAACATCGTGTGTATTAGCCGATGCACACCCACACTCTCGGCTAAAGCACGTGTGCAGACCAAGGGCACAACGTTTAGGAAAAATACGAAGTGCGGGTTTTGGCGTGGGCAAAAATTGACCATCCAGATTTCCCATATATTGACACAGATATTCGGTGATCTACTCAAAGTGTACGTTAGTAATGTTCAAATTGGCTCGTATTGAGGGATAATTTGGCAGAAAGCACGGCTGCATTGCCTCAGTCGTATGTGTAGCTAGCTACATGTCCATGGTTTTGAGATTATACGACACAGTCTTGGTAATAGCTGCCTTGTAAGTTGGAAGCTCAAGAATGGACTTGTGCCATTTGGCGACCTTGGGGTACAATTTTGGGTCAAAATATTTTCTTTGAACGCTGGTATCCATTGCAAATATCATACAAAAATCCGCCAATCCGAGGGTCGGACCAGCGAACCATGGTTTGTCATCAGAAAGGGAATCCTCCATTAATTCAAAGATCCGGACCAAATTTTTCTTGTGAATACGGGCCAGCGGATAGAATATGGCCATGAATATAAGTTTGAATGGCCACGGGATAGGTTGCGGGATGATGTCTAGGGAGACGGTCAGGCCTGTACGAGACTGGAATGTGCTTCCGGCAAACTCTTGAAAGTAGGTGTCGCGTGCTGTGTCCTCCTTTGTAGGTTGTTCCCATATCCCATCGCTGTAGTGCTCGGCGAGAAACTGGTTGATAAGGCGGCTCTCGACGAACACGGTAGCCGGTTCATCAAGCGCCGACGCTGGAGAAACAGTCAGAATGGGCGAGTTTCCGAGGCGGAACCCTTCTGTCAATTCCGCGGGTGCAGTGCCCCAGTGGCGCTTGTATATCTTGACATGGTATGTCTCGAGCTTGCCGGCAGCGACGAGCTCCTCGAGTGCCCAGAGCGTTTTAATAGATGCGGAGGATGTGAGGCTGTACAGTGTCGGGATGCCGGGGCGGGAGGAGTGAGGCCAGAAGTTGTTCTGCATCCTGAGTGTTTGTGGGTGGGTGTTTCTACGTATCTACCGACGTCGACGTACGTAGCCCGCGTAGATGTCGGTGCGGTGCCGGCGGCGGGTATGTGATCATATGATGAGTAGATTGCTACGGAGACGAAGCCGTTTTGAGGGATGGTTACATGCAACGCATTTGTAGCCAGGGGGGAATGTAAGTATACGGCTACGCGCACGTGGGCGCTGACAAACGAGGGACTTTCTACAAATGTATATACTTAAGTACTTATATATCTAGAGAGGTACACGGGTGGCTTGGTATATGGAGGTTCAATAGTTGTCCGAACGTTTCATGTAATTCGCACATGTAAATCTACACCGGCATGCGGGTGGCCACCGCCGCTGTCCGGGCGGACCAAGTCACCCTGGCTGCGAGCTTGGTCTTTGGTGCCTTTTTCGTTATCGCCCCTCCGTATTTGGCAGCGTAGCTTAGGAATTGGGCCCAATTGTTCGAAACCCCCAGATATGCATCATCCGCATTGACATTGGTTGCAAAGATGTTATCTGCGTACTTGAGCATTGTTTTCACCGTTGCTGCAAGCGATTGATCGCCTACAGTATGGAGGATGATTCCAAGGGTTGTTGGCTTGATCTTTGCGGACAGGCGGTTGTGGAGGCTTGTCCAGCGCTGCAGGTGGTTGGCGGTGTTCTCGAGAACAATAGTCACATCGGCAGGGTTTGATACCCTGTAGAATGATGCATCGATTTCTGTTCCCGGGTTCTGAACAACTATTGGCCTTGTCCCTCTTCTAAAGTTCCTGGCAGGCCTACTGTAGACATATCCATTGTTGTCCGAGACTGTGTCGCGGTTGGCAACGCTATTCACGGACGGCATCTCGTCGAGAAAGAAGCCATCGAGCTGGTTTGGGAAGTGGTTGAGCCATATATTGACGTCATTGGTTATACTCCTTTTGCCCCACGATTGATGAATATATCCGAGGACGTTCACGTTGGAGAATGATCGCAAAGTCCGAAGCGTGGAAGTATAGCGTGCGATTTCGGAACGGCCGCCTGGCCCATTTGAGGGGTTGACCACAATGGTGAACTGGAGAATCTTGTTGTATTTGAGTATTTGTGAATAGAGACGCTTCCAGTCGGCAGTTTTCTCGGGTCCAAAGTAGGCGGGGTAGATGATGTTGCAGTGGAGAGTTGGAAGAGCTCGTTTTCCGGGAAGCTCCCTGGAAACACTAGTGCCTGTACCGATTGAAGGTACCTCCGGGGTTTGAGTTGTTGGTGAATGGAAAGGCCTGGGTATTATGGCGGAGTGAGAAGCTGCTAGGAGTAACAGCAGGGTAGTAATGAGGCCGCAGGTGGCGATACGAAGTCGTTTGCGGTCCGGATAGCCTTTTTGCTGCTCGGTTATCCCTAGGATTGGGCTTGCTTCGATGGAATCACCATTCTCGAGTGGCACCATTGATTCGTGAGATTGTTTTTTAGGATGCCCCGGGGCCAATCTGGGACCGTGGCGGAGGGATTCTTGACTTGCCGACGTTGGCTTGGACTGTGGCCGACTAGCTCCTAGGCTGGTGTATCGGCTCTCATGTGTAGTAGTGAGTGGGTTGATTGTGCTACGGCTGGGGCCGAGACTCGGGCGGGCCATCGCGATGTATCGTGGTGGGACACAAGCTTGATCGTATTCTGGTATGGGAGATATAAATATTGCGTTTTATTTTCTTCGGTCGTGCGTCCGAATCCGGAGCATCGGTGGAGGTAGGCTTTCGGCATGGCCCGGGCCCAGAGCTATCACGGTGGAACAAGAGTGCTTGGATACCAAAACCGGTAAGGGTGGCGTTGATGCTTCGGGGTCAATTTACTTGATCGGATTAGATCACTTGGGTGGAAGTTTATAGGCCTATAGACCTAGCTGTTGTTTATCCTAAATCTACAACGTTGGTCGACACTCGACTTTGAGCCTGCGCCATAGCAATGCGAGGTTGAAGTGCTTGAGCTTGTGTGATGGATATATATTTGCCCTGTAGGTCAATGGGGAGAGAGAAGGGCCTCCCGTGTAGATACAGGACGGTGAAAAGGATTTTAAGCGTGATGGGGCAAACGGAAATTTGGGAAGGTTTAAAGCACAGGACGACAAATGCGGCGTGTCGGCGAAAGCTTGTGCTACAATATTTACTAAAGAAGGGGCTGTGTTACAATATAAGAAATTAGGAAAAGCTGCATCTAGAATCCCTGGTTTGGGTCTGGAGCAGCTTTAACTGTAGCTAGACAAGGGGCCAGGGGCGGCCCCGCGGCCGAGTGCGCTAGGTCTTCGCTTTCTTCGCCGTCAGAAATGGCCGGACCCAACAGGTCTTCACACTGCCTGGGCACACATTTTGACGGTTGAGGTCCTTGGAAAGAGGACCCGATGGCCCGTCGGCAAACCTTGGCTGGCCTAGGATAACGTACTGGTTCTTATGGGAAGTGGGGTACTGCTTGTCACCCCATTTGCCGTTGTAATAGAGCCAGTTCACTGGAGTGTCGGGATCGTATGCTGTAAATGTATTTGAAGGCCCATCGAATTTGACAAAGTAAGCAGAAGATAGGGGATCCCAAAGAATGCCGGCGTTGGTATCATCTGTAAGCAAGAAGTTTGCGGGGAGGTTGACCTGGGGGATTGTGTGATCGTGTTTGCCGTCGACTGCATAGTTTGCATGTGAGCCCTTGGAACTATAGCCGATGGGCTGGGCGGGAGCGACAGTTAGCTTTAGCGGATGTGCTTGCACGGGACACGACGTTGAGTGAGCGCCTCTTACCCTCTTGCCATTTTTGCGGGTAGCAGAGTAAGTAAAAGCCTGTCCATCTGCATGTTGCGAATACCATACTGCGGACGGCACACCGTCTTTGAATCGGATCATGATGTGCTCCCAGTCGCCGACGTGGTCTCCAAAGGTGATGCCTAGGACCGGTGGTGCGGAGTTATAGCTGGGTAGATGGGATGCAGCATTAGATAACCTAGGCGTGAATATTGTTATAACGAGGACGTACTTGTAGAAGAAGAAGTAAAAGACATCTGTTGTAGTTGAGTCCTTTTCGTTGACGATGATGGCAGATGAGATGGCCCCGTCCGTCTTGCCGGCCGAGTTGGGAGCCACGCCTTTCAACCATGCCTGCTGATTGTCGGTGGCCACGTCTTTCGTCGCGGTGAGGTAGACAGATTCGCCTCCGAGGCCGTTGAGGGCATTCAGATTGTCCAACGTCAACGGGTTAGGGGCCCCTGCGACGGGCTCAAAGTTGACTTTTGGCTGAGCGTTGGCCAGCATCGAAGAGATATCGGACGGCCGATAGGGGTCGCCCGAGTGGAGATAGATGAGAGGCCCGTAGTCGAGGGCGAACTGAGGGACGCCGGCCGGGGCTCGTCTGGCGATGGAAGCAGCCTGGACAAGCGCGCACGAGAAGCATATTTGAAGGAGCGTGGTTCTAATGAGTGACATGACGGATATATAATTACTCCGTCCGATGATATGGAGGAGTATTTGCGAGCTTTGGCAATGCCCGCCGACGGTTTATATAGACGGTGGCCGCGCGCCGCCAGGGAAGATACGAGGTACCCCGCTCGTAGAGGGGCCATGATGGGTGTCCGCGATGCCATTTGCGGCTCTATCTGCGGTCGAAAAGCCTATCGCGGGGCGGTTGACGTCCGTCGGAGCCTCCGCGTGTCGGACGACGTGGTTTCATTGGTGGTGTTGCGGTTGTGGGAAATTGAACAATCTGGCGGCCCAGCCAATCGGCGCCGCGCTGTCAAACAACACCATCTATCGATAAGGTACCGACCATCCATCGCCATCTGCGGCGCCCGCACGCATGCATTTACATGTATACTAATCATGCGGTACGAAGTTCTTTGTCCTGGACTTGGCCTATTTTTACCCCCTCGCAGCTGGCCGGAGATAAGCTGGATGCTGCGTCTGGGCGCAGCCGCCTTGTGGGATGGAAATATCTGACACGACGCCGCGCACGGTCCGGCGCCGTGCGCTGCGGCTTAGCTTTGCGGGGCTGGCCATCTAAGCAAGCAGGCAAGTGCGCACTTACTTACTCTGGTATATATTGTGTGCAAAAGTACGGATACCGCTGAAGTTGTTCGTACAAAACATCGACCTGCTCGCGCCGCACAAAATGTTCCGCCCGCCGACCGCCGCGCTGCTTTCCGAGGAGCCCGAAATCGAGGGCGTCCGCGTCGACCCGGACGCTGGCGGCCTCAAACCGCCCTTTGACGTTCGCGTGGTCGACTCGGGCGAGGGCCGGGACGACGTCGTGTTCGAGAAACTGCCCCTGGACAGCCTTCTGCCCGCGACCTATCGGACCAAGAGTGACCATCTTATGGCCCCGAGCTATGACGACCTCGAGTTCCTGCAGCGGGAGCTGCTCGTCAAGCGGCTCGACAATATCAGAACCCACCTCTGGCTGGTTGGCCGGCCCATGCCGCCCCGTCCTCTCCACTACCAGCTCGTGCTCTCGCGAGACATCGTGGTCACGGAAGCCATGGACCACCACCTGGTCTGGTCCGGTACGCGCATCTTTCTCAAGCCGGTACCCGCCTACCTCCTCGATCCCGACTTCTGGGCGACCCATTTGAGTTCTTCCGGCGACATGGGTCACCTGAGAGAAGACTTGGCCAAGAGCGCTCGCGGCTTTCTTTTCACCTACACGGCCCTCGTCGCGTATGAGAGCGACTATCGCATCGCCATCCAAGCTGGTCTTCTGCCCTCCGGCGTCACCTGGGATCGCTGGAAAGCGTTCACCCGCCGCTTTCTGCACGATTTCCACTATTCGTCTGTCAACCCTCGGTTTTGGTACGGTGAGCTGCGTCTCAGCCGCTTAAACTCAATCTACCGCTGGCGCAAGGGGCTCCTCTGGCGTGGCTATTCCAAAGTTTCCTCTCACATCTCTTACAGCGACCTCCTTCGCGATAATTTCCATCTCTTGGCCGCCATCCTGGGTTACGTTGTCATAGTTCTGACGGCAATGCAAGTCGGCCTCGCTACGGAGAGGCTTCAAAACAACGTCCCGTTTCAGGACTTTAGCTACTGGCTTTCGGTCATCTCCATCCTCGCCCCGCTCGTTGTCGGAGTCGCCATCTTTGCCGTCGTCCTCTTCATCGTCTTGTATAATTGGGCGGTCACAAAAAAGTATGAAGAGCGT
>KI966408.1:2300-30089 GCA_000525045.1 Drechslerella stenobrocha 248 | reverse complement strand
GTCGGTTTCGCAAGATGGGATTGATTCCTGGTTGGGAAGGACACAAGGCGGAGAGAGGTGGTCAATAGGCCAAGAATATTGAGTCAGTTGGCTCAGCGGCCCCGAGGCTACAGCTAATCAACTTGCTTCAAGCGAGTAATACGTGCTAGCCTCGGCGGCCTATATGTAACGTATATATCATCTGTATGGCGTACATGTATATAATCACCGTAGCATTTTCTTGTTCGTTCTGCAGTGGAATTCATTTGGCCGGGGCTTTAGCAGACTTGCTGCCCCGAAAAGTACTAAACTATATCCTATCTGATGCGTATACCTGTCGGAAATATTTCTTGCATACAATGGGAAGGGGGCAGACTTTGTGAATACATCATGCGGTTGCGATACAGCGGTGGTGCTACCAAGAGCTGTCGTATCGGTATCTGGCGTTGGGGTCTTGTTGGCCGGCCGGATGTGTGTAATCCGGGAACCGATGGCTCTGGCTCTGACTTGCTTGAGGATTTGGTGATTGGCTGCTTGCCGGCTGTTGATAGCTCTGGGCTACCGGGGGACTTGCGTATCCCTGACTGATTGAAGGGCTTTGGTATCCCTGAGACAGTCCGAGCGGGCGAACAGAGTAGTCTTGACTGGGTTGAGTTGAGGGAGGGCTTTGGTAGCCTTGACTGGGGGGCGGGGTCTGGTAGGTCGTCTGGCTCTGATAGCCCTGGTAGGATTGGTAACCCGTGTAGTCTTGCGGTTGCTGACTGCCCGAGTCATTCTGCTTTGGGGACCCCGGGCTCGCGCTGCCGAGGGGCTTGCGAGATGGACGGTTGTAGCTCGGGTAGCCTTGGGAACTCGAGTAGCCCTGATTGGCATTGGCTTCCTGGATGCTCTGATAGGCTTGATAGGTCTGCTGCTGTAGCTGGTCCGCGATAGTCAACGGGGATGCCGTGCCAAACGGGGCAGCGTGAACGGGAGGAGGAGAGGGCTTGGGCGAAACCGGTGTCGCCGGCGGCTCGAATGCGGGGGTCTCTTGGACGGGGTTGCTTTGGGCAGCCGAATACGACGGGTACGTCGGGGGGCTGTGGAGAGTTTGATATGCATGCGCCGGGCTGGCGCCGGTCTGCGGTTCCGGCTCGGGAGGCTGATAGCCCGAGGGCGTCCAAGAGGGCGCCTCCGAGAGGTCGACGCCCGCCGGCACGACCACGGCGGGCTCTTGTGCTTCAGGGGGGACATCCCCGGGCGGTTGCTCGGGTGCTGCTTCTCCTGCTTCTCCCTCGCTTCCTTCCTCCTCAGGCGGGAGCAATTGGTCAAGTTTGACGCTCCGGACCACGCGTGCAACCTCGAAGCTTCCCTGGTTCATCGCCTCGTTGAGGGCTGTAAACACGCGCGTGGTGCCCTGGACCACGACTTGGATGCATTCGGCGACCCCGGAATCGACCGCGCATCGCAGGGCATTGTGTCCCTTCTTGTTGGAATGCGTGATATCTGCGCCCTTCTCGAGCAAGAAGGCGGTAAGCTGGGCGTCGCCAAAGCTCGCGGCCACGAGTAGTGCCGAGTCGCCAAAGTCGTCTACCGCGTTGATATTGGCGCCCATTTCGAGGAGGCGCTGCGTAGAGTCCACGTACAGCGTCGCGGCGGCGCAAATCAGGGGCGTCGATAGGGCCGGGCCACCGATTCGTTCGATGATTGCGCCGGCATCGATTAGCATGTTGAGAATTTCCGCTTCGCCTCCCTGACAGGCGGCTATGATGGGACAGGTATCCGGGCCTCCACCCAGATTTGGATCGGCGCCATTCTTCAGCAGATGACTGACGATTGCTGTTTTGCCGACTACACACGCCGCTTGGAGTGCTGTTGAGGGCTCAAATTTCGCCTCGTCGATACGCGCGTTCACGTCGGCTCCGCGTTCGACAAGAAGTTCGACAACTTCCAGGTGTCCTTGTGCAGCGGCTGTCTGCAAGGCCCAGCCGTGAATTGAATTGACGTCCGCGCCGTGATCCAAAAGTGCCCTGACGATGTCTATCGTGCCGTCGAATGCTGCAGCCGACAGGGCATTCCCGTAGCTAAGGGTCGTTATACGTTAGCCAAACCGGCCCCTGTCATAGGATTGATGTGATTGATACTTACTCCTCCCCTGTTGCATTGGGGTTTGCTCGGAATTCCCCCAGAAGAAGCTTCACAGTGGACTCCTTTTCGTTGTCCGTTGCCAGGTAGAGAGAGTCGTTCAGGGTCTCGGTCGATATCCCCCCTCTCGTGTAGTTCCAGATCACGGATAATATCCTATCCTGCTGTTCAACGCCCACGGCCGCCTCCTTGAATATCTCATCGCAATTCAATCCTCCACACGTTTCCAAGACAAGTTCGATGATATCCCAGTTTCCTTCCTCCGCAGCAGCAACCAGGGTCTCCTGGAATGCCGACTGAGGGTGACGGAACTCTAAAAGGCGCTTTGTAACCTCAATCCTGCCTGCGGTAGCGGAGCAAATCAATGCTTTGCTGTACTCTTCAGGCGGTATCTTGTCTGCGCATGCATCGAGCAAGTAGGTGAACATTGTCAGGTCCGACAGAAGCGCGGACAGGGCTAGAGGAGCAGGGATATCGCTGTCCTCATCAGCATCATGTCTGAGCAAGGCCCCGTGTTCCACCAGGAGCCGAACCGCCTCCATGTTACCGGAGCCAATGGCATCGTTTATCACTGGCCCTTCCTGAGATAAGGAATTTGGATTGGCGCCCCTGTTCAGGAGTTTTACCATGACTTTGCAGTGACCGTTGAATGCCGCCATGGCTAGCGGTGTTGAATGGCCGCCCTGTTGGCCTTCATCCAAGTTTGCACCGCTATTCAAGAGCACTTCAACA
Source organism: Drechslerella stenobrocha 248 (assembly GCA_000525045.1). Classification (NCBI taxonomy): domain Eukaryota; kingdom Fungi; phylum Ascomycota; class Orbiliomycetes; order Orbiliales; family Orbiliaceae; genus Drechslerella; species Drechslerella stenobrocha. The sequence goes on along the minus strand of KI966408.1, from coordinate 27,254 downwards.
ATATTGGGCCGTCCAAGGAAAGCTGCCAGATGCAGCTAGTTGATGGGGGTCTCGAGTCAGTAACCGGACAAGCAATGAAGCGATGGATACGAACGACATACCGGTGTATTGAACAAAGTGTCATTGATATCCCTTTCCGCCGCATATCCATTCTTCATGAGCGCAGAGACGAGTTGGGCAAAGCCAACAGATGCTGCCACATGGAGGCCGGTGAGGCCTTCAATCGAGACACTTTCGAAAGCGTTCGTTCGATCATGGTAATCCTTCAGCCATCTCCGACGTGCAACCGAGTCCCGCTTCCAGAAATCTTCTTCACGGCTGAGAGAATCGGCAATATCGGGCGTGGCTTTGCTAGCATGGTGGAGCCAATGCTTGATGGCGTAATTTGAGATTTCGGGTTCCATTGTAGGCCCCATATGTTCCGTGATGTGATCTTCTTCATAATCATATTCTGATTCTTCCTCGTCGGAGGAATAGTTGAATTGTAGCTCTTCCGGGGCCTCTTCTTCCGGGCCTCCGTCCGGGGCCTCTCCTACAGGCCCCACAGCGGGCTGCGTGGATTCTTGTGGCTGGATATCAGTGGTTGGAGCCGTGTCATTAATTAGACTATACGGAGGGGCGGCTTCTTCCTCTGGCTCGTGATCGATGCCTTCTAGCTTGGAGGGCTCCTCTTCGTTGTAAAACTCCATAATGTGTGAAAAACTCCGCAAGGCCATTATCCCGTGCTGCCATTTCATTTCCTCCACGGATAGTCCAAGCAGTCTTTCTGCATGTTCGAGCAAGTGCGCTTTCACGATTGGGTTCATAAAAGCTATTCTGTCGCCCCCTTTCCCGGACTTGCGAAACGTCAGTAGTGGGCGGCACCGCTCTACAAGTCCACACAAGTGGGCCCTCTGCTCGTGATCGTTCGATAAGTCCGTTAGGGCTGCTAGATCGTTTTCCGTCGGTTCCTCGTAAGTCAGGATCAGGGTTCGGAGCATTTCCTTCATTTCCTCGACTCGGTCATCTTTTGGATCTAATAACTGTTGCAATGTGAGCTGCACTGCGTTGCCATACTTGAACTCTCAAACAGGTCTGAGCTTGGAGGGAGAGGTGATAGGAAACTCACAGACAGCCAAGCTCGATCGAGCAGAGACCTCAGATCCTGTGGCGTGCTTTCCAACAAGGAGCGGATCTTAAGGTCCCTGGCGTCAGTGGGCAACTCTGCGAGTTGGATTACTGTGATGTCAATCCACTGCGTGTTTTGGGCTCGCCTGCCGATGAGGCTGCCAGCAAAGTAGGTAAGAGCTTTGTTATAACCCTTCTCCATTCCTAGAGCCGCGATCTTCTTCTGGGCGTGGATCCTCAGTTCGTTTTGTACCTGGTCCCCGTACTTTCCGTCGTCGAGGTCGATCACCCGTACCACCGGACCTCCTAGGGCTCGTTTGATGCTGTGTCTATTCTGACTTGTGAATAGCCACCTAACGCGGCGGCGACTGGGTATGGCGCTATCTGGTTCAAGCTCGGAAGCGATGAGATTCATTAGTTTTTTAGTTGAATCAGCCTCTTCGTCCATGGAGTGGAGATTGTTGATGACAAAGTATACGGTGCCGATGATATCGTCTGTCAAAGTTTCTTGCAAGCTCTGCCAAAGATTTTCCACACTCAAGCCCGCTTGAGCTTTTCCGCGGGATGGTTTGAGAAATTGCTTAGCATATGGTGCAAGTGATTCCTGTTGGTAGACGAGTTGACGGAGGATAGATTTGAGAAGTTCTTCCGGACTGGATCCATCGGCGGTGGCATCACATAGGTAATAGGCGAGGAGACTTGCTGCTTGGCCTGAGTTCTTTGCCTCTTCCTGGCGTATGAATTCTTCGATATGGTCAACAGCGGCAAGGGCAGCGCCCAATTTTCCTTTGCCCTCGGGGCCGAGAACCCAGAGACAATCAATGGTGGGGTCACTGAGCTCAAACCACTGCTTGTAATCTTGTTCCTGGAGGATCCAAGAAGAAGATATAACGCCCTGCGCGAGACGTTTACGCTTTCTATCCACTTGAACACCTTCCAAAGTACTAAGCACATTTTTGACAACTTCCCTATCAATACCGCGTGTTGAGTTGAACCTGTTCTTGGCGATGAGGGGCGCGGCATTGATGATATTCTTGAGGCGGCCGCGGACGACCTGGTATATAGTATCTTTGACACCATCAAACTTGACGAGCTCTCGGTGCGGTCGTGCGAGGCCAGCGCAGTCTACTCCCGTGAGCGCCGTGGCGGACTCTTGTGTTACAAAATCCGCATATTTCTAGCTCTGTTAGATGAGGTTTCCTTGAGGTGGAAGGTTTGAGTGAAATATACCTTGGGAAGGGTTACTTTGAAGGGCAAGCCCACTTGCTTACTCCAGTCGGTTGGTGTCTCTTCGTAAAAGCAGAAGAGCTCGATTTTGGAACTCATTCTTGTGGCGAGGCGCATAAATTCGGTTTTGAGCTCACGTAGGCCTTCGTCTCCGGGTTTCATCAGATCCAGCAACTTTGACGAATTGGCAACGTCCAAACCGAACAGTTCGCTAGCTTGCGCGAACATTGAAGCGACGGCGGCGTTGTGAGCGCCATCAAACGGCGTTCCAAAAAAGATGCTCCCGGTTATAGCTTCGAACATTTTACCAAAGACATCCCTACGGGATTCGGCATAGATCACGGCCTGGGAACACCGGTGGCAGAAGTAGCCAGGGCAGTCAGTCAGAAGGAAGGAGCTGGGGGGAACAGGGTATTTGAATATTTAATTATTCCCCACCTTTGCGATAACCAAGCCGCCCATGCTGTGTCCGATGAAGACGATAGGTCGTCGAGGGGAATTCTTGAGGTTCAGTCGATGGGTTAGTCGTGGTATTCGGTGAGAATGTCAATAGTGGGTAACAATGAGCCGGCGAAAGTGATTTACCTTTCGTTTTTCGTGTAGAGCGTACAGGAGCGTCATGGCAAGGTTTGACATGAACTGGCGGACTTTGAGCGGTCCCGACCAGGCAGATTGATACATGTAAAGGAGGATGCGGGCCCGGGGGAAATCTTTGGCCAGGCCATCCCGATCTGTCAGCCAGTTGAAGTCGTTTTTCGGGTCGACCGACTTCCAGCTCTCGAGTGGAGGGGCACCGAGTCCAGGGATGGCCACGATACTAGATGAATTAATTTACAATCAGAATAGACGGACGATTCATTAGAGAACACGTACTCGACTTCGGCATTCTCTGGGTTGTGCAGCTCCCTGATGCCTTGTTGGACGATATCATACGCCTTTTTTTGCACAGTGGCTGCCGCCATTTTGGAAAATACAATAAATTATAATATATGGTATAACTACAAGAATGGTTGTTTGAATGCGGAATATACGTATGGTATATATATTAAAATCGGTCTCGGCACCGGTGTCAGGATGATGTCTGAGCACTAGCGGGTCTCGGCGAAATTAATTTATTGTGAAGGGGGGAACTGGTGCGGCTCGGTCTGGTCTTGTCGACATCTGTAAGAAACCTTTTCCAGTGCGGAGGCGGTGCAGCCAACCAACCCGGCGCACGGACAGGCCTTCGAACGAAGCGGGACGGACAGCTGGGGTTTTTTTTGCCTAGATCCTTCACCAGACAAAGTAGAAGAGGGGCTCTGCAGGTTGATTATAAAGCAGTTAACCCGCAGCTGCTATTTATAAGAGTAAGCTGCATGACTCAGAGCCGCTTTTGGACTTTCTGGGAGGCCTTCTGCCCGGATTACGTAACTTGGGGACGTCGCGATAGGTTCGCGACAGCATCACGTGATACATACCCTGGTCCAAATCAGAAACTGGCCTTGTTTGAAGTCTCCGACAAGCGTGCAAATACATGTACATTCAATCTCGGCCTCCTTTCTCCTCCTCTCATGGGAAAACAAAACCTCGGAAAAGAATGCAATGCCATTGCCCGCCGGGATCCCAATCCCCTCGACGATCCGCCGCTGGTGGCTGCACTCCCAGCTGGCTCTGGGGAAGTCCCGTGAATACGCATTTCTCGTTCTTCTGCCTGCGGCCTATTTTCGCCTCTCGTCGCCAATCTTCACCCATAATTCCGTGACATTGAGCCTGTATCTGGCGTTTGTATTTGTCTTTCTGCCCTTCAAAACTGCTGTCGCGTTATGGGGGGTTTTCCTTGCTTATCGCGACGGCCGTAATCATCGCGGCAGGTCGCGGTATTCCATAGCGGCCAACCCTCTGGCAGCACCCCTGAGAAAGCGGCCCTTCTGGCGGGCAGGCGGTGTTTGGATGTTGAGCGGTATCTTTGTGATCTGGGTTTATACATATGGAGTCGCGAGCCCCTTCCCTGATACTGCGGAGCTTCTTCGCTCACCCGTGCTTCGGGAGCACAAGTCGTACAATGCGTCCTACTTTATCGCCGCTAGCTTCTGGAACAACGAACCGATTCTCGGCCATTGGACCCGCGAGATGACAGCTCTCGTCAAGATCTTAGGCCGACACAATGTCTATCTTTCCTTGACCGAGAACGACTCGGAGGATAACACCGCGTCCATCTTGTTGCACTACGCACGGGAGCTAACCAAGATGGGGGTCCCGCATTCTCTCAACATCACGCGGGAACTTCGCGGATATCCTTCCAATATGCCCTGGCGTGATATTCCACACCGCATGTCGTATATGGCTAACTTGCGCAATGGTGCTCTGCAACCGCTCTACGGAATCACCACGCCTTTTCGTTCTGTTGTGCTTATGAATGACGTCGTGTTCCATCACACAGACGTCTTGAAGCTAATAATTGCAAGCAAAGGAAACACAATGGCGTGCAGCGTAGATATGGATGGGGCAACTCTGTACGACCAGTGGGTGCTTCGCGACTCATGTGGGCGTTCTACCAGTGGGTTTTGGCCCTTTTTCATGGACAGCGGGGACAGAGACGCCGTGATCAGAGGCGATGTTCTGAAAGTAGGCACCTGCTGGAATGGGATTGTAGTGCTCGACGCCGACCCATTTTTGAACAACACCTTGCGAAGGGGGGATTGGGGTGGCGGTATGTACCTGAAAGCGATTCTACACTCCACGATGATGTTCTGATTAGCCGTTCAGAGCCGCTTAGATTTCCACAACCGCCAGGCTGCATTATATCCGAATGCTCGCTCTTACCGCTTAAGCTCATCAACCAAACTTCGGACTCGAGCATCGTGATGGACTCGGCAGTGGTGGTTGCGTATACGGTGGGGTGGTGGAAATACTATGCGGTCTGGCTGCGCATGCCAGTCGTCAGGCTCTGGATGCGCATCTTTGAGGAACGGTGGTGGGCTATCTGGTGGGTGGTTTTCAAGGACGCACTACGGTGGAAAGGCCTTGATGATGGCAAGGAAAAGGGCGAATGCGTCGTTGAGGGTTGGCCACAGTGCGGGAGCAAGGGCATCTGGGCGAAGGGCGGCGTCAGATTGAGGAAGCAGAATGCGTAAATTTATGAAGGGTCAATATTTTCATATATATTTCAGTGGTTGCGCGGATTAGGTGAACCGTAGATGGCTCACTCGGTTTTCGATGAATTGGCCGTCTGGTCACTCTTCGAATCTATGGCGCTATGCTCGTGCCCTCGGGATCTCGTACCCGGAGGAGTTCCCGGTCGTTATCACGTTTTGCCATTCAACATATAAATTTGACCTTTGGCGTATAGCTTTCCCGAACAATACAAGCAGTATATATATAGCTGGGGCAGGTGCTGTATACTTCCTCTCGGCCGCTGCCGCGTATAGTCTGGCACGGAGGCACCATAAAATTCGATAGAAATTTAAGCTTGATTTCTTATGTACGGTTACTAATACATGAATATTTGTCTAATTGTTTGTCTTGAGTTGTTTGGGGATGACAGCGTTTATATATACGGGAAGGAATGGGGGAGCTGGCGGCAGCGCTTGGAATCTATAGACCTAATGAGGCTCGTGTATTTAAGAAGAACAAAGTGGGGATACAGGCTGGGTAGACAAATACGAATGTGTCTGTTTGGTGGTGCGCCGCTAGGAGTCTAGGGGTATCTCTGTTGTACCTATGCATGGCCATATGGGCCGCGGGCCAGCCGTGGGATGGTCAAAGTTGGAACCAGAATGCGCGCTCTCGCAGCCTCATTGGATATTCGTACAGCCTTCGCTTCCGATACTCTTAAACCTCTTCTTCTTCCTCTTCCTCAGTCATCTCGAATCTCTTGCAGTTCCGTGCCTGCTTCCCATTGCGCTTCGCACGCCTGATGCAGTCCTGGAGGCTGCGACGGTACTGCGATGGGCGGTTGGGGCGAGGGCTTGGTGCGCTCCCACAGCTCGAACCATTAGATGTAGATGCGCTGCCACGGCTAGGCTGGTTGTTTCTGTTTCCACGGCTAGGGCCTGTGGGGTATCCGGTGTTAGGGCTGTTGGAACCCTCATTCCTAGAGCCGGTGTTGCCCTCAGTATACAGCGGAGGCCCAGGAATTCTGTAGCTGGAAACTCGCGACTTGGTGTCGAAGTTTACCAAAATACCAGGGTCCCGTGGAGAATACGCCTGTGGGAACTTCACAGTGGGAGGCCTGTTCTGGCCTGTGCCGCCGGTGATTTCAATGTTTGAGCAGGACGGGTAAAACTGCGCGCCATTCAATTGCGTAGCAACGTGTAGCGCGATCATTTCGTGGCGCATGAGGTACTGTCCATCGGGGATCATTCGCGGCAATGTGAGATTCCAGGTCAGGCCTGCCGCCATCAAACGATCGGTCGCCCAAACTCCATCGGAACCAAGACCCGCTTCGTCAATCTTGAACCAGTCAAGGTCGGCACCGTTTGCAGTGCGGCAATCGCCGCCGCAGTTGGCGAGGTAGGTGATAACGGGGCCTTTATGATCATCAAACCATTTATCCCACTTGAATGTTACTCTGGCTCCGGCGCGTGCTCTGGCGATAAGTTGGGCCGGCTTGGCGCCCCTGTTGCAGACGACATCGTTGTTATCGAGGTAGATTATAGGCGAGTCGCCAAATGGGTTGGGGAGCGATTGCATGATACGGGCTGGGGGCGACCTTGTTGCACCGTCAGTTTCCCACAAGTATCCAGGGTAGCTTTGGCCGTCAATGATCAGCTCCTTGACATTTCCGTGCGCCATGACAGCCGACGCCGCAGAGAGGAGGGAGATTAGGAAAGCCTTCATTTTGACAAGATAGTTCTATATCGATATGATTTTTCAGGTTGGTTGTGTTTGTGTGAAGAGGGCGTCTGTAGTCGAGCTCGAGTTCAATTAAAGGAATGGTGTAGTTTGAAGTTGTTGCGATATAGGAAAGGGAATGGGATAAGGTCCAACCAGTGGAAGCGCTTGTATAAAATTTAGTAAAAAGTGAATGTTAATTCAATTGTTCCCAGAACAATGTGAGAAGAGAAGGCCAGGTGATTTCCTGGGTGATTAAAGTTGAGTGATGATGGAATGGAGAAGAAGATGTGATTTGGCCAGGCGGACGGTGTGATTTATACCATTGACCAGATCGAACCTGCCGGATCGAGACGCATCAAGAAGAAGACGCTACTAGTCGCAAAAGAACCCATGAGAAGGGGAAGAAGGACCGAGGAAGCCCTACCGGAGGCGGGCCCTCTTGTCCATTACCCGCATTCGACGGTCCTGGAGGGTGAAGCAGCCTCAAGCTGTCTCGAACGTTTCGTAAAGTGTGTTGTAACCATGGTAATGGAAGCGGGTTGGCTACGGGTCCAGACTTTAGCTCTGGTGGCCGGAATCGATGACGCCGCATAGAGTACCGGTGACACCGAAAGGCGACTGCTGAGGCATGTGGCAGAAGAAAAGAGTGTGATGGAAGCCGGAGTTTCCATCTAGGTTTGGTTATCCGCTTATAGGCATACTAGGTGATTTGGGAGATGTTACAGTTGTTTGAGGTTGTTACGGCGTCTAATTTTATTGCTTGTCTTTGTGGTCCCAGCAGCACTAATGACGGTTGCGGCTGCGATTGCGATATTGCCTTGTCTCGAGAAGCAGGCGTATAATGACAGGGCGCTGGTAGTATAAGAGCAGAAGGCCCCCGCATATGCGCAAACAGTGCTGGGGTTCTGTTGTGCGAGTTAATCTCACAGTGGGGCAGAGTCAGTTTCCCGTTGCGGACTAGGCCTTCACCAATAGTCTATCTCATCTGATGTCGCGAGAGTTACACGTCTTCGAGGGCCCTTGTCTAATACTCAAAATAGTTGAGGGTTGGACTAGGGGCTAGCTATTTTGGTCCCTGCTAAACCGCATCCGATGTCTGGGGGCTGCGTCCAGAAACTGCACCATCGGTTCCATATTCCCGTCTACACGACATCAACCCCGGATTGGTCGCCTAGCGGCGCAGTTTTAGCCTGCCTTCTGGTGGCCTGGTCAAACAGGGCGGATAGACACTTGGCGTTCGTCTCTCGGAACACGTTGTCTTGGGGCCTTCTAGTGCATTCCAGGCCTTCCTACCCTGGCGCTGTTCCAGTGAGCCACAGCTGTACAACTTTACCGCACCTGATACACGCATGGCTGTCTCGCGGGCTGTTTTACATGCGGTGTCTTGATGTATTTGGTAGCTCGAGCCGGAGTCAGGTGTGTTGCGCTACTTGAGCTCCGCGCACCCCAGCCGGCCGGATCGGGGTGAATCAGGCGGGTTTGATTTTCGGCCCGATGTTTCGGCTATCTCTGGTGCAACCCGGGTTGAACTCGGGGGGGATGCTAGTATTCGATTGATGGGTCCAGGAAACAGTCCAGTCCAATATTTAAAATCAGCTAACCCAGACTGGCTATATATGCTTGAGATTCTCTGCCCATATCGAAGGTTGAGATCCTAATGGAGGCTAGAATAGCGCTTTCTTTCCTCCCAATAGAGCACCTGGATTCGTCGGCACTGAGTGGTCCAACCCTAGTTCCCGAATGGCGAACGGAGGAGTTCATGTTGCTTACGCTATCGCGCGTACGCTCTGTAAACTAGCGGCAGAGCACAAGTTCAAGTTTAGATCAATACTAGCGCAAATAGCTTTATTCCCGTCTGCCCGAGGCTAGTGATATATATGAGTTGGACCTTGGGGCTGTATATGATGCAATATAGCACGGGTGGAGTTAACGATTGACTGTAAAGCCTTTATCCAGTATCCGCTTAGGAAATATTAGATCGATATTGGTGAGTGAAAAGGTCTATGCAGCGATTTTTTTGGTTTTGATTTGTATTATGTTGCGATCAGTCGGTACTGCTGCGGCGAGAGGGGTCCCTCGAGCCTCTCCTACCTTCTGTACCTAGACTTTATCCCAATTATACTATACTCAACCCCCCTGTATTATCGATGCCTCGTAACAGTACTTTCAATTTGGTACGGTTTATATCGAAAGGTAAGATATTGGCGACGGTACAGCATCTTCTCTTCCGTCAGCCTCCTTCCCTGGCCTCGTAACTCGTCCCGATATCTTATTGGACCAAGGTCCTCCTTCCGGTTGCCCGACATTATCCAACAAAACTTGCTCATCCTAATCTATGTGGTTCTCGTCGGCCAAATTTTATCATCCAAACTCTTTTCAGAATTCATGTCTGACTGTCCAAATGCTTCTTCCTGATATAACATCGTCGCTATTAAGGCGCTCAATTGGTTAAAAGCTATTGTTCTGTAGACACTGTAAGACCCCCCTCCTAAGCCCGTGTGCTTACTCTAGAGCTCAAGGAATTGTGTCCGCGTGGAGGAATACTTGTCCGACGGAAGACGTTGACAATCGCCTCCTGCAACAATTACTGACTGAGCAATCGGGTAAGATGCTTGGCCGGGTACGGGTATAGGAATTTGGTTCTCTTAAGGGATTTGGAATGAGGGGCTTCTTGGTATAGCTTTTTCAATAAAACTATTAGAGCTGTAAAGACTCTATCCATGAGACTAACAGCTGCATTTAGTCAAAGCGGCACAGACACCTAGCTAGTATTGTAACTTCAAGGCTAGTAGTTAAGGCAAACTTACTAATACTTTTCTGCGGCCAACCAGTGAGTCTACTTGGACTGATCAGCTCCTGATATTTATACTGGCAAAAGGTAACTTTGCTCCAACACTCCTAGATTATCTCTATGGCCTCCCATGATTCTAGGCTACTGCTGCAAAGCTCCCTCACTTTGCATTGGATTACCCCTGAGCAAGCAGCAGTAGGATCGCAAGGAAGACTGAACTGAAAACTTGACGTATGAGGTCTCGAGTGGCATCGTGCAAGATGAACTGGCAAAAGGGGCTGACACTGGCACTGTCTATTTTAACCTAGCTGATACTGGCATACTTGGCCAGATCATGCTATATTGGGAGTACAAAACTCCCCGATATGTAGCTTTGACAGCATCTTATAATTTCGATTGTAACGCCCAGTTCGTTATTATAATATTATTATTAGCGAATACACCAAAGACGCTGTCCAAGGGGTCATGCAAAATCGATAGAACATGACGTCGCAATCGTCTAGCTACGCTGTAGCATAGACTGGGTTCTTCACAACGTGAATGTCATGCTGCTTAGCACCAGTATATCTACAAAATAATGCTTCACATAGTCACCGATCGTACTGATCGTTGAAACGGAGAGCCAGAGCTCCCTCCATGCAACCCTAATTAAGGGCTATTTCCTCGACTGTAATTTGATAAAAGTTCTCTAATATGAAAGCGGACGCTTAGCGAGACTTAACAGCACGGTTTTGGATTATGTAATTGCGTGGAGGTCTTCCACATTCATTCTCGTCAGAGTTAATTACAAGTCTGACAATTGGGCTAACCGAAGTTGTCTCCTCAAATGTGCTTCTATGGTATGTATTATTTTGTTTATCGTTTGCGCAGGTAATGACGGTTAAGCCCTGCTAGGGAGAGATGGTGTGGGGCTGTCCATTAGGCAAGTATTGAAGATGATGTCTGCAAGTTCACGGGCGCTGGGGACCCAGGTTCACTAGTATAGGGGTTGATAAAGAGCAAGGCCGTTTTGTTCCCCGTGTGTGTGTACGTCGGCCGCGGCATTCAACCTTGATCAAACCTCATACCTCATACCTATAACGAAATTACTAAAAGAGTTCAGATGGAGATATATCCGCTTTCCCGCTGTCCAGACTGTATTGAGGAGGAAGAGCATTCTTAGGTTGCGGGCGAGAGAGCATCGGAAAAGTCAACAAATTTCAAGGAAGAAGGCGAGAAGAGGGGGGTAACTGACTGGTGCGAGGCAAAGGGTAGGGCATAATGGGGTAGGGAGAAAGGGAATCAAGGGGATTGTTATAGGGAAGGATAAGGAGGATGGTCGAGGAGATATCGAGGATGAGGTTCAAAGAGGCTGAAAACAAGGGGAGCCTCGGTAAGCAAGCCACGGTTTGAAGACTTACGAAGGTCTTTGGGGCTGCCGCTACGGAAATACCAAGTGGGTTAGGTTTACGCAGCTCTTTCAACAACATTAATGCCTCTACAATTTAAGCTCTGATTAAGGTAAGTTGAGTAGCTACCGTATTTTTAATACAATTTATGGGATAGGCTACGCTGCTTAATCAGTTAATTATTTTATTATCTTTTATTTATTTGTTTGTGATATTCAATGCCGCGCGGTAAGGGGAAGATTGAAAGTAAATTCTTGCTGTAGGATTCCTCGCATCACTAAGCGTACTGGTATAGATTGTATCAAATGGCGATCTATTAACGCTATCTATGTGCTACAAAATTCCCAACTAGTAAGCCGGTGTATAAACTGTTGACGGGACCGCATTTTTTAGCAGGGATTACTACTAATAAGAATAGTAACAGCTCAGATCCCACTATTACTACTGATTTGGCTGGTTGAATGATGGCGATACGCGTCGTTATATTTCACGTGCGCTCGGAAAGATGTTTATACGAGATCCGTTGAATTACCGACTAGTTGGGAGATTTGAGTTTTGGCGCATGGGGCGGCTGTATGAGGTTGGTACAACCCAGATACAGCAAGTGTTGACGCGCCGACATAAAGTGCGACTCATTTGCGGGAAAGGCAGGATATTAAGCGCTTTTTGTTGATACAATTACGTAAAGCAAATTCTAATTACGGGCAAGGGCTGACGGGAAACTCCACATCGAGAAACTAAATTCATGAACACATTTGCATATACGATCTTTACGAGGAGATACTTTACACATGCTTAGCTAAGTTAGCTGAGAGTGTTTCTTGGCAACAATACGGGTTGTCAAATATAGCAGACTGCGATTCGACCGCAGTTGCTATAGGCTGTAGCGCATGCTTGACCCGTTCCAGCAGGCACCGGAAGATAACCAAGCGAGTTGCTCCACTCGGGAAGTTGTGGTCAACATCAACTTTGCGATGGTAGTAAGGGTATACAGTTACACAAGGGTGTAAAGTAAGTAGTTACACAAGAAAACAACTTCACAATTCTTTCCCATAGTAACAATTACAGTATTTCGTTTGAGTATTAGTTTACCACACGTATATAAGTAGCTCTCTCTTCCTCCATCTTTAAACAAATCTATATCATCACTTCCATATCGCAAACATTGCAAAACAATTCTAAAACTCCTTCCAAGAAACCGATATTTGCGACTATCAAGCACTTTATTATATCCTGCCTCTTTAGAACCAGCCTATACCTCATTATGAAGATCTCTACTATCCTCGTCGCCACCGCAGCCGTGACAGGCGTACAAGCGCTTTGGGAGGGAAAGAATCCCACCGACATTCTCAACAAAATTCGTGCTGCAAAGGACTATGCGCGGTGGCCAATTGTGGTCTCATGTGATAGATCTACCGTTTCCGGCACGGGCTGGGAAAGGACACCGGCTCGTATCGCCCGTGGCGCCTTTAACTCGGTAAACTGCGATATCACTTGGTGTAATCCGGACAACGGCAGATGCAAGTTTGAGCTCCTGGGTGATGGTGGTGACAGGAACTGGCAGCAAGCAAACTGGTGGCGCGACGGGAAGAAGCTGTGCTACCCAAAGCCTTGCAACCAGATGTGAAAGTGATCCACAGCTGTTGAGGCAGCTAACTGTCAGCCACCCGCTACCTTGTTAAATACTCTCTCTCTTTTTCGCAAACCTGTATTTCAAAATAGCCACATCTTTGTCGAACCCGGTATTTCTGTTTATAGTTGCAGATTGCTGCCCCTAAAAAGAACGACAGGGTCAAAAGTTTGCGTTTTGTTATATTGCTTGGGTTGCTGGGGGGCTGGCTCCGGGGCTGCGCCTTTGCGGGTAGTGTCGTTTGAAACTGTATTATTATATACATATTTTTATAAAGGTTGTTATTGTATTAACGAGGTATTATATACGTCACAAATCATTGTAGAAGTAGGTTTAAATACTGGCTACGCTCAAATCATTGTTGAGTGTATGGGATGATTGATGCCAGCATATCGTCGGCGCGATTCTGCAACGCAGTGGTAGTGGCGCTAAGTCTCGGGATAGCAAAGTTCTGACATCGCTAGTTCGGCCCGCGGCACCCGTCGGATCGAATCCCTGGAGAACTCAGGGCAAACTCGATAGATAGCTAGGGCGACCGAGCCCTCTCCGCTCTTCAATCAGTCTATCTGCCGACGGTATTAACCTGAAATAAAGACACCAGAAACAGCTAGTATCCGATCAGTATCTCGACCGTTCCAGAAAGTACTTATTGTTCTGTTGACATTATAATACATACTTATATTATCATATAATAATATCGGACTTGAAACCGGGTGCTACTGCACCAAAAATACAAGGCTTAAATCTGGAGCTACAAGACTACCACTTCCCAGCATGAGAAATCCAGACATTCCTCTATATAAGACTAAATTAAAGAGAGGGCCAAGAGGTATAAAAAGCTTACTATGGATTTTGGCTGCAACCCAAAAGCTGCTAACCAAAAGATTGGAATAAACCAGATAACACACACTAGAGTGACTGTAAGCCTTGTAGTAGGAATAAAGACCACACTAAGAGCTATAACAGCTCTAAGATTATCCCAACATATTATCTGTACTTTGGCTCTCTGTTAGGGGTTCATGGGCCATCATAGAGGCAGCCAATGCAAAGCTCGACTAGAGCGACTACCTAGATTTGCAGGGTGGGAAAGCGCGGCTGAGCTACGAGGTTAGGTTACGTTGCTCAGCTGCATGTACGCCACCGGCTATTAAGCCTTTTAATTAAGTGAGGCGGTGATAATCCTCGAAAAGGAAAGACTTCCTCCGGCTTCTCAAGCGGCAAACAAATGTTCCTGGAACCACAATTGTTTAACGTAATATGGAGTTGGGAGTCTGGATAAGCTTAAGACTGACAACATGTGCAAGGCTGAGGGGCTTTGTCCGGACAGGGGTAAAAGTTGTTGGGTCTCGCTATTGGGTGACTAGAACAACAGGAACTCTGCTGATAGGGCTGGCAAGGTCATGGTTGTCAAAGACCGGAAATCCCCGTGACGAGTTTAAGGTTCAGCTAAACCGAATCTGGACCGATATGTCTGTGCAAGCGAGCCTTAATGCGGTTAGGTGCAGCCGAACTGTGGCTCCTATGTTGTGTGACTTCAAATCTCCACTCCAGCAGTATGAGAGGGTCGGGTTGTTGGGTTTGCTCTCCTGCACTAAATGCTGCAGAAGCTGGTTTCAGGAATGCATATATACTTAGTATCGTGAGGCTGAATCTTGGAGAGGAGTCAATATATTAATAAGTTTATATCCAATCGGATCGCACAAGTGGAAGGAAAGGCTTGTGCGGCTAGCTTGGCATCATGTTCGTGTCAATGCAGGGTCACAGACTGTACTGCACTGCTCCACACCAGGGGCTGATTGACTTAATCACTCTGCACTGTCCGCTTTCAGATCGAGATCGGCGAGCGCCTTTGGAAAAGTTCGTCGAGGCATGTGTGATATCACTCCAAGAGCGTGTAAGGACCATGGTATAAGAACTTAGGTTTTCCCATTGTTGAGTTCGCCCATCAGTCATTTTCAATCAGCGTCCGCATATCGGCTCAATTGATCTTGCACTACGCGCAGCCAATCACAATGCAATTCTTGTTTTACACTCTCCTGCTGGCTGCTGCCCAAGGCGCACTCGGCGCAGTCCTTGATCCTCGCCGCACGCCTGGGTGCAATGCCAACAACTGTGCCAGAGCGGTGACTGGTACTCGACCTGCGAAGACACCTGACGTAGCTTCCCGCATGGCAGATTGCTCCAGCTTTATGAAGACTACGGTCTTGCCGTAAGTCCTCGCGCTTTTTCGCTAATGCTCAATACTAAGGGAATTCAATACCAGGTCTACTACTATCGTACCAACTCAAGTTCCTATATATGCCAGCGCCTGTGCCGACCCAGCGAATTACAGCAGTGCCTGCTCCTGCTGGGGGATCGGACCCTCTACCACATATCCTCCCATCCCTACCGCTACACACACCGGTGTTATTCAAGTTTTCTCTGCTGGGGCGAGCTTGGGATACATGCAACCAAATTTAAATTACTGGACTGCACAGCTCACTCCCAATATTGCGTCAGCTCTCAAAATTTCGTTCGAGCTCCCTCAAGCTGCAACAAGCGGAAGCCAGTTGAATTTTAAGTTAGAAAATGATAGCCGGGGTGTGTTCCTGGGTTTAGTGGTAGGGCGGGACTCTACTAGTAGCAATATTGCCGTCGGCTCTCCCAACTACCTGTACCTGGATCCAGTTAGCAGCCCTGGAACTCCACCTGGCTCGACTCCCCAATCCATACCTAGCTATTTTTCTACCTCTACTGGCCTGGACAAGCAGGCCGAGACGTCCGTCTGGTCTGTTGATCTTCTGGATGGCACGGTATCTTGCACATGGATTAATGCTAATGGCAGTAAGCTCCTACTCCTGTTACTTCCCGCCACCATATTACTTACAAAAGGATTTGTCGCTTACGAATGTTTTAGTTACACCGGCGCCAGCCACAATAAAATTCGTTCAGAGCAACCAATTATATGCAGGCGGAGATCCCACAGCCTTCCAGAACCAGTTCCCTGCGACTGTAACTACAGTTACTTTCAAGTTTGTTCCAGCCTAAATAGCCCAAGCTAGCTAGCTGACCGGTTGTATAAAGATATTATGCTGCTTATATACTGCTATATTTTGAATGGCGGTCTATGTATCTAAGTTTATTATATATACTACTATAAAACATATGTGCTCTTAAGGAATACTAGAATATTATTGATAGCAAGGTATATATTTGAGTATATAGGTATATGCTTAAATATGCATGAGATATTTTAGCAACTCTGATAGTAACTCACTAGTTACCATACGCAATATTTAGGCAGATTACTCAAACGATAAGCAATTAGGGTTCTTGAAATTTATTAGGCTTGTCCAAGTAATCTAGGCACTTTAGGGCCTGCCTTAACCTAGGGGGTTTCTGGTTTCGAGCTGAAAAAACAGCTTACGTGTTCGGCACTAGAGAGTAACAAGACCTCGAAGGGAGCTAGATTACGGCCACAAAGCATAACAACCGTTATTAATATCTGACGAGCTGGGCCTGACTGGCGGTGTTATTGGTATATAATATAATATTACGTACATTAGAGTCACCAGTTATTATTAACATCTAGCCGACAGCAAGGAGCACTGCTATTACAAGCTGCGCACCGACAATACAAACAAACTATAAAGAACAGCAATCCTGCAGTCTATCTACAACTAAACTCTGGAACTGGCTTATCAGAACCGTATGCTTCTCGTCGTCCTCCTCATCGGCCACCTCAAAGTTAGTCTCCAAACACCGTCGCACAAGGCGACCATACTCCTGTCCCATTGCGCGCGGTAATTCCCCTTCCTGTGCCTTCTTTAGTAGATTCTTTAGCACGATGGTGTATGGCGTTAGTTGGTTCTTCTCTTTTGCCGTCTGGCACGCCTTCTCAAAAACCTTGCCTATTGGCGCCCAGAGGCCGATTTCGAGAAGCACGACGCCTAGCGAGTAGATGTCATGCTTGCTTTCGAAGCCGCGCACCGGACGCCCATATCGTTCTTCGTGCATATATAACTGCGATTCAAGTGATGGGACTTGCTGGGTCTTGTGGCTATCCTGTTGCCGTATGCGTATGCCGAAAGACAGAGAACCCTCCTGTAGTTGTTTGTTGTGCGGCCTAGCGGCCGTCCACCCGACCAGGTACGGTTTTGGCATTTTAGAAGAAGGGGAGATGAGAATACCCCGTGCGCAAATACCCTTGTGCACCCAGCCGGACGTGTGGATATCGCTGATTGTAGAGGCCAGATACCAAGCGATGAAGAAACGGTCACCCAAAGCCGGCGCGGGATCGGAGAGAAGGTGGTCGTAGAGGGTTTTGCACCTAAATAAGGGGTCAGAGGGCGGCAGAGCGTATAAGAGGGCAGGATAGCTGTTGCCTTTGTCGGGGAAGTAGCCGATACATTGCAACAGGGGGGTATCGCTGTCGTCGCCGTCCGAGCTCGTAGCATTATCGACGGTGAGTAGCCAGGCCAGCGAGCGGATGAGGCGCAGACGTGTCTGGCGTTTAGTTTGCGCGTCGACGTGTGGGTCAAAGATGTCGAAGGTATGTTGTTCGCGGACGGCGTCGAAAGTATCGCCGAGCTCGTCCGTGTAGACACCGATTTGGTAGGACGTCGAGGAAAGCCTGTCCGTCGCGGGCTTTGGAGCGAATTCTCCGCCAAGCGGGATGAAGTCGTCCTGGGGCCCCACGTCGCGGGCACGGATCTGGCGGGCAGCGGTCCGACCGAGTCGCAGGGCGGGAGCCTGTTTGTCCGCCAGGTTGATTCGTGTCTGGCTGCCTAGCTGGCCCTCCTCAAGCAGCACGAGCTTCATCACGCGGCGAAGCTTTCGCGACCATAGCTCGTACCGGTCAACGAGGGCCTCGAGTTTCTCCTGGGTGAACAGCGCCCACTTCAGCTCTTTCTTTTTGGCCGCTAGTTCTCTTTTGATAGTATCCCGGATGGCGGCTACTGCAGGGCTAGAGGCTTGCGGCTGCACTTCCCCTGTATTCCCATCGCCAGCCACAGCGTCAACATCAGTTTCCAAATGAGCGATATCCAACCCCTCACTCTGCAGAAGCAGCCGATAATTCGCCAGCCCCTTATCCAATTCCACTACAACAACATTGATCGCCCGCGCCATGTGTGGTCGGAGAAAGCGGTAGTATTGTCTTTGGCGGTCGCTGTCGAAGAAGAGATGCTTAAATTCGACGAGGAACGCAAATTCCACATCGAATTTGGCCTGGATTTGGACGAGGGATTCTTCTTGTTCGCGCATTTTTTTGAGCACGCTACGGATGAAGATTGTTATGTTGTAGATTTCATGAATGGCTGTTATGGTTGTTTGGAAGATATCCATGGTGGCCACGTCTTGATAGATCTGCGCCTTTTCGCAAGAAGAAATTTTGATATCAATATAAAGTCGATCGAAAGCTGACAAAGTAATGGGAGAGGTGTAGGCCTCCAGTTTCAAGCATTTAGCTTACGTGTTCCTCCAGACAAAGTGCGGGGTACATAGAACGAAATTAACAAACCCAAGGCTACGCCTATACGACAGACTCTCCAATCGACGCAGGCCAACTGGTCGAACACTTAACCACGAGAGCGAGCTATCTACAAATCAACCCCTCAGCGCAGCTTTGAACGGAAATCTTGTGCATAGGACAATCCTGTAATTTTATACTCTCGCGCTATCCGCAGCTAGATCTTTCATTCCGCGCGATTGTACGACGCTTCCTCGGCTTCCATACCCCGCTCGGTGCCGATTACCCAAATTATACGGAACGAACTAACCACTCTAGACGCCTCAGCTATGTCAGATGTATGTCAAACGGTCAGGTATAACTTGTGTATTATTTGTCTTCATGCCAATTGACAGGGTTAGTCAGCGCAGTTGGTTGACGGCCAAGTCCTGGGTGATGCTATTTGGGGCTTCAGTGATGAAGAATTAAGTATATATGTCTGTCAAAATTATAATAACGTATTGTTGGGTCAGAGTGGCACATAATATCTAACTTATCCTTCGTATTCCTTTCAGCTGCTGGCCAAGGTTACCGGAGGACCCGTTTATCAATACCACAAACTGGGCTGGGTGCCGTGCCCAAAGACGATGGCTGGGGCTTCGGTGGCAGTGACGACGAGAACATCGTGCCAAAGGTGGGCGACTGTACCGAAAGAGTATCGACAAATAAAAGATGGGGATTTGATGGTAGCGATGAGGACACGCCAGTAGCAACAGCGTCGAGTACGTACAGCCCCTATCCTAATAAGTATATAGAAAACCCTAGTTGACCGGAGGCCTATCTGTCAACTTTGGCACTTAGGATCAACGGAAGTTCCCCTGCATCGAAATGGATCAGAAATCTACAACGACAAACCTTCGAAGAATGTGGGCTGGGGATTTGGCGACAGCGATGTGGAGGAGTCGAAGGCATCCGGTGCGGATATTCGATCAGTAGCTATAGCTCGATACTTGAGGTTTTGAGACTAACGGAATTGCTCTGATCGTTGGGTCTTTGGAGGAGCAGGCCCCATCATCGCGGCTCGGAAGAAGAAAGGAGCAGTACAGAGAGATACCCCGCTTCTGAAAACACCGCTGGGCGCCGCCGTTGCTGCTCTAGATGCCGCCACTGTCCGCCGGCTGGTCACGGAGCCTGCGCACGACGTGCAAATTGTGGACCTATATAACAACACTCTCCTGCACCTCCTGGCGAATCCCCAGCTCAACGAAAATGCCGCCGCCCAGTTTACATGCTGGGACCAGCTACTCCAGAGGACGAGAGAGGTGTTGTCTCTCCTAGTAGACAGCGGGCTAGAAATCGAAGCGGTTAACAAGATTAATGAAACCCCACTCTCTGCCGCCATCGGCTGGCGATACCAAGATTATTATCCAAATGACTTTTATCCGTCAGGCAGACTAAAAGAGTTCTATAAGTGTGGGGAAGGCCATGTCATCATCGCTCTCTTGGAGGCGGGTGCGAGGGTGAATCGTGTCCCCTACGAAGCCGAGAGTGATTCTAATCTACCTCAGGAATTGCGGGAGCTCATTCGCATATACAGGCCCCGCCACAGCTCTTTCACTATCAGCCATGGCAACTTGACTCTCAGTTATAACGGAACGCGTTGGGCTGCGCGCTCCGCGATTGATATGTGGATCGCAATGGACCCTACTGTCACGCGGTTCCCAGACAGGTTTGACGACGTGCTGCAAGCCCTTTTAGCAGACCGCGTCAAGACAGAGATGCCAGTCGGTATTTTTCATAATCTCTTCCTCAGCCTTCTAGGTGCCTAACTGATAGGTTCATTAGCAAAAAAGGAAAGGGCCTCAGATAAAATTTATATAGTACCAGACAATTGATATTATTCAAACAACAAAATTGCTACATCTTGCCCGTACAGGGCATAAACAAGCTGGCTAATTACAGCTTCCTATCTTATAGTCTACCTATTTAAATTATAGGATAAGTAGGAAGGGTTTATATATTTAAATAAGGTTTTAAACCAGATCAGTTTAAGCTGACCTAAACCTGATTTCTTAGATATGCATGGTTTAATTTTTAAGATAAGTACTAAGTATATGATTATTGCAATTCGGGGATGCATGCGTAATAGAGCAGACTCTGATACAGAGGTATATAGGTTGATAATAATATATATAATTATCTATCACTTATTCCCAGCCTTACCGCGCGAAAAACCGGCAGACACTAAAAGTGGTTGATTTTGCATTTTGCGAGCAGATATATGATACTGGCTATTATAGTGTGATGGTTAGGAGACCTGTATACTCAAAATCTGACGACAGTTTCGTATCACTATCTATCTCAGGTGATGGGTCTTTGCTAAGCAAGGACTCTGATTAGGAAGACGAAGACACTGGTGCACTAGGCGAGGACTCTGGCTGGGAATACGAAGGCACCGCTGTGCCGGCCAAAGACTCGGATTGAGAAGACGAAGAATCTGATTCCCTAGTCCTAGGCAACTATGCAGGCGATTACGGAGCTGAATACGGTTGTGAGGCTAGCGACAATACGGCGGACGATCAAGTTGGTGGCAATGGCAGTAGCATTAATTATAAGTATCAATCAGCAGAACTGCAGAGTGAGAATCCTGAGCTCACAGTAGAGGAGATTGTTGAGCACCTCACTACTTGCGGTGCAGAACCCGGCCGAATTGGCGGCATAATGGCCAGTGCCGACTTCCCAGCCGGCGCAAAGGTCGCAGCCGATGTAGGTCTTGGGATGACCAATCCTACAGCTGGCATTCTTTTTGAAATTGTTTATGAGGAGGAATTTGAACTTATTCTCTAGTGATTATATAGGATACCTAATAATATTATTATTAGTAGGTTGTAAAAGGATTTATTTTCTATAATAAGGCTGCTATAGGAGTTATAGGCCTGGAGCCAGACCAGTGGCTAGGTACATGTGCCAATAGTCGGTGTCTTTTCAGTCCGTGTTGTCGATTGGAAATCATTCTGCCTGAATAGAAAAGGTGCCTGAACTTGCTTGCTGCCGAATTTCAGGCAACTTGGAGGATAGTTCCCAGGTAACGGAAGCAATTGATAGTGGCAAGGGTAGCTTCCACATTACCTTACAAAACCACCGACCTTGCGATTCCATTTGCAAATTACCATTTTGCCCGATATCCATAGATACCCTAACTATTACTTCCAATCTTAGTAACGTCGATATATCTTCATAAAAATGCCAGAAATAGCTACCGTTAAACCGACGGTTATTGGAATATACGGGGTACCTGGCTGTGGTAAAAGTTTTCTTATTAAAGAGTTGGAAGAATGCCTCCGTTTCCGAGGCTTCCAATTCTACGAAGGGTCTAAGATGATCGCTGATCTCGTTCCCGGAGGTCTTGATGCATTCAAAAAGCTGGGTGAGGGGGAGAAATCCAACTGGCGC
This sequence comes from Drechslerella stenobrocha 248, assembly GCA_000525045.1. Classification (NCBI taxonomy): domain Eukaryota; kingdom Fungi; phylum Ascomycota; class Orbiliomycetes; order Orbiliales; family Orbiliaceae; genus Drechslerella; species Drechslerella stenobrocha. The sequence goes on along the minus strand of KI966408.1, from coordinate 5,415 downwards.
CAGCTAGCCATCGAGACAATTGGAAGGGGGTGTCTCCAGAGTGGGCAGACTGCGGTCGTTGCGGGACATTTTATGTTCTGGCCTGAAGAGACGGAACCTGGAGTCCCAGTCTATACCGAGAGCGACCTTCTTACTTTCACGCACATCCTCTACCTGGATGTGCCGACGGACATCATCCGACAACGCTGTCGTAATGACAGGGAAAGGAGCCGTCCCGTTTTGTCTCTCGATCATCTGCATAAATGGCAAGAGGCTGAGAAAACACAGCTGCGACATCTCTGTCGTCAGCACGGGATCCTATTCTCTCGCATCCCCCCATCCCCGAGCCTACTCAACAATGTCTCGGCTTTCCTTCTGGATTTTCAGTGTGGTACTGAGGAATCAAACCTTTCGAATGTCATGTCAAAGTTAGACCAGATATTCGGTTCCAGTAAAGAGCTTCTAGACACCGTTCTAGTCTTGGATGCTGATAGAACATTGACTGCTCTGGACAGTGGCAAGCTGTTCTGGGAGAACCTCTCGAAGCGGTCAAATAACCAAGAAGACAGGTTAAAATCGCTGTTTAGCAGCCCTTTAGGCTATTCGTATACTGCTTTCCGACAAGCAACTCTACTTTACGAGGAAACAGTTGATGACTCGGAATTCGAATCACTGTGCGGGATGGTAGCGTCGGCAATCGAAATATATCCGGAATTTTCATCCTTGCTAAAGTCAATAGCTCAGCATGAACACGTCGGCGCGGTAGTGGTCACCTGTGGGTTACGTCTTGTATGGGACAAAGTATTGGAGCGTTTAGGCGTGTCTGAGAAGATTAAAGTTGTTGGCGGCGGCCGCATCTCAGACGGGCTCGTTGTTACTGCGGAGGTAAAGGCCGCTGTCGTTACACATCTGAGAGCCCACTACAACATGCGCGTTTGGGCATTTGGAGATAGTGTGTTGGATTTACCAATGTTGTGTGCGGCGGACCAAGCTATTGTGGTTGTCGGAGAAAAGCAGAGCAGAAGCAAGACTATGGAAGCGGCATTATCAACTGCTATAGGTAGTGGTAAACTTCTAGCGCGACAAGCTCTGCTTCCAAGCACCGTACCGCCACGTTTGGACACCACGAGACTCCCCGTCGCTCACTTGGCTAATCCCAAATTTGTCGATTCTATTGTCTGCTGCCTTCGCAGAGACCGCTTCGAGGTTCTCCATGCGACGGAGAGAAGTTCCGCCAAATTCCTTATGACACCAACACGCGATGCTGCTGTATCTGGTCCAGCCTTGCGAGAAGCTCATCGTCGGATTGGGTGGTACTTGGCAACCGAATTCCTGGGCGAGATACTCGGCCTCGAGGAGTATCCAATTCCACATGTGCAAGGGCACTATACTAGCGGTTACCGAATGCGGCATGAGGCAGAGACGTCAATTGTAGCGCTAATGCGGGGTGGTGAACCAATGGCCCTCGGCGTTAACGATGCGCTACCTTCCGCAACGTTCGTCCATGCGAAAAATCCCAGCGACATAAAAAACCACCACCTTCTACAGACCGTCGTGCTGGTCGATTCTGTTATTAATAACGGGGAAACGATAGCTGAGTTTGTCCAATATGTCCGCGAGCTCAGCCATTCTACACGCATCGTGGTAGTAGCTGGCGTCGTGCAATCTCAATCGATTTCCACGGGCAGGCTGGCCAAAATGATTACCGAACAAAAGTTCAGTATCATCGCTCTTCGGCTTTCTGATAATAAGTTCACTGGTAAAGGTACTACGGACACTGGAAACCGTCTGTTCAATACTACCCACATTTCCTAGCCACGGTTCTGGCCAAGTAGTATAGGCCAATATTAATATTGAAAATTAGCTTTGGATTTGATACTGGTATACTATAGGACAATTTGAACAGATTTGTTGATTTTGCCGTCTGTGAGAGTAGTACTAAAATATATAAGGATTTCGGTGTGTCAGGGCTATGAAAGATCAGAATACTTGAGAATAAAGGAAATCATGTTCAAATTATCCATGTTTCTAAATAAAGTGGCACAAATTTGACTTTGATGACCCTGTTCGCTATTTTATTGGCAATTAAAATAGACCGTGCGACATTCCGCAAGCACTAGAATGTATCTATAGATTGTAGTGTTCGTTGTGTAAACCTCTAGGGAAGCAAAGGCCAAACTTTTCGAAGCTGAAGGCACACTCGTTTAAACCTGACTCTATCAATTTGGTGACGGGAGGAGACCTCATCAAGCTTGTGGTCTTTGGCAGGATTGACGACCTCTCTCACCAAGCCCTGGCGAGGGGCGTTGCAGAGAATAGCAGCAGTCCGGTAGAACCCCCACCGCAAAGTATACTTTGCTATCATATAAGTGTAGACTGGAAGATGGCGAGAGGTAACAAAGGGAGGCAGCTTGCGGATAGGGAATCCATCATACTGAGCCCGACTGATAGTAAATAAGATATCCGAAGCCTCGCTCAGTTTATGTAATGCTGTCTTTGCAGTTCGTCGTTCTTGGAGTTCTTCTCGGAGGCGGGCCCGGTACCAGGATGGTGGAGTTTGTCGCGATAGCCCTAGCATTTTATACCAGTGCTTTAAGAACATAATGAGTCGTGGTTGTATCCCAGCAAAGTCTTTTCCTAGCGAAGTGATACAGGGTGGGTTGATGTAACGATGAAGTCTGATTCTCTCTATCTTATAGTGTCACTACATATATATGTGCACAACACACAACTATAGTGCATATATAGGCGCAACTGGCAACCCAGGCCTATCCAGTACGTGTTCGGGATTTAAACATTGATTCCTACCAATCCCCATATAAATTTATATTATACCAAGGGAATTTTAGATAGTGATTCCATTAGTAAAAAAGGGCCTTAGATAAAATTTATATAGTACTACTAGTAGTATGTGATGTATGGTATATATTAGTATATAATATTACTATATATATACTAGAATGGGCAGTAGTTTTTAGGGTATACTATTGCCAGAATTATACATACACGACATACATATGTACGCATAAGAGCGTATAAACCGTTCGGTAGATTGCTATAGACACATCCATTTATCTCACAGTTATAGTTATCATTGTAGTTATTGTTATAGCTGTTGCTGTGGCTATTGCTGTTG
>KI966407.1:518304-557256 GCA_000525045.1 Drechslerella stenobrocha 248 | reverse complement strand
GTGGAAGTTGACTGCGAACGGGCGTGAAAATCGGAGGAGCTGCCATTGGCCCGCCGGCTGTGTTGCGTTTGTCGGGGTGTTTGACGCGCAACAACGCGCGCTATCGATACCCGGCGATGGGCTGCGCCACGTGCCCGGGACAGCCGCGGCGCCACGATCGTTCAGCAGAGCCGCGTGGACGGGCGTCGTCAGCCATATTGACGTTCGTTCCGTGGCCCTGCGCCGTCCAACTGACAGCCGTGCGAGGCTCGAAGGCCGATCCTGTAAACCTTTCTCGCGATGCTACTACTAGCCACAGAACTCTCTGCCTGTAGTATTACCACTACCGTGTACTAGTAGTAGCCGTAGCCGGAACGACTGTGCAACAAGATCCTTGCTGGTGGCACCTTGGGAGCTTGAGACCAGCTTCGTCCTAGACGCATAGCGATATCAGACAACCAACCGTGCCAACCTTCACCTCCTTCTCCCCTCCATCTCCACCTCCCTCCGCCATCTACAGCCCCTCGCCGCCCTCTCCAACCCCGGCCATCTCCTATAACACCGCCCCGCTTCTCTCCCACCTGCTGGTGCCCAGTAATGATGCGTGTCGATGAGTCTGTGCCCCGCATCAACATCGAATTTGAGGGAGAAAGTGGCCCTCTAAGAACGGGTCCAGGTACGCTGCCTTCCACATCCTTCCAAGCATCGCCAGTGCATCGCGATAACCCATACCCACTCTGCAGGAAAGACCTCCCCCAGGCTCTACACCGATATCCTCACCTACAACCCCTACAACCACGGCATCAACGTCCTCACCCACCCGCCCCCAGAGTACCGGCCGAGCGCCAGAACCGACTACGAACGGTCCAACCACCACCACGTCCTCATCCTCAAGCCCAACCAAAGCTCTGGAACCCCCTTCACCGTCGAAGCTGGATCCTCCCACGTCGTCGCTGCCGTCTGCCAGACATGCCGGAAACATGTCGAACTCGTCCTGCACCACCATGAGACGGCCGACCCGGCCGCCACATGCCCCACCGCGGCAAACGACCTCCACCACTTTCGCCACAACCCTCACAACCCTGGACCCTTCGCTGGCCTCAGCCGTGAAGAGGTGGCCGGCGAACGCGACGTCCGAATCTTCGACTGCACAAACCCTGGTTGCAAAACCACCGTCACCGTCACGTTCAGGTCGCGACGGGTGACAAGTAAATTCGAGACCCTGCTCACAGATGCTACACTCCTCTGGACTCGGCACAAGCTGGCTTTCCAGAATCACTCAGAGCACTTTATCGACTCGAAACTGCCACCCGGTGACCCCAACGCCAAGCCCATTCCTAGGCCCCTTCCCACGCCAGCCATCGTGCTAAAGACCATTCTTCAGGTCATCCATGGCGCCCAGTCGCGCGGAGAGCGACGGAGCATACCCCGGTACAACCCTCGGTTCCTGACGAATCTGGGTGACGATTGTCTGCCGATTATGGAGGCTCTGGGCTTCTCGCTGGACGGAGCAGAGCTCGTGCCCCCCGCGATGGTGCTAGAAGATCACACCCCGTTGCAGGATGAGCGAGCTAGGATCTTGGGTGACTGGGAAATTGAGCTCATGATTCTCATCGCCCATTATGATAGTAAGCCGGTTGGCTGAGGACCCATCACATTCCGCATGCGCTGACCACCGATGCACTAGTTACGACTGTGTTCAGTCCGCTCAGGGCGGATAATGACATGAAGAGGTTGCTCGGTTGCATTAATTGTGAGTACTGGCGTTGTGCTCCGTCGCTGCCGTTTCCGTTGGTTAATTTTGTCGGTCCCCTCCAGATGAGACGGGCTCGCGCCGACTAGTCATCGACTTGACACAGCCAGAACACCCGTAAGTTAAGGCCCCTCTGCGAAATACCCGGCCATTGCGATGCGTAACTGACGGGCTTTGGTCTCCAGAATGTACGCTAGTTTAGGCGCCCAGTCAGACTTCTCCGACAGGCTGCTTTCATGGGCATATAAACGGCAGAAGGAATGCGATCCTATAAATGCACCCTACTACTTTGATTGCTTGACGGACCTCGCCAACGGCCGGAAGAGCGAGGATCTCCAAATGGATGTTGCCACTCTGCGCTCACAAGGGGAATTCACTTCCACCGACGTTAAGAACGCTTATGCGCAGCTCGGCATCACCTACGGCCACCAAGTTGAGGACTATATCAAAGGGTCGTTCCACGCCCGTCTGGCGGACGCACCGAGGCAAGAAAGCAGCCTGAGAGAAGCTCTGGGCATCATTGGGCGCTACATTGGCAACCAGAACATCATCAACTTGTCACAAAAGACCGTTATGGACATTCGACAAGCGTATAACAGACTCGGGCTCGAGCCTGGGTCCGACACTGATTACATCCAGAATATTTTTCAGCTGCAGGCACGCACTTACCTGATTAAATATCATTGGCGGAAACCAGCTAATATGTGCCCTTCCAGTTGACCGAGAATCCTCGAAAGCAAGACACCCTCTGGGAGGCGCTAAAGATCATCGCGGAAACTCGGAAGGATCATAGACTCCTCACTCTGTGCGACGCCCGTGAGTCCGGCGTTGAATTCATGGACTACAATACCGCCATGACCCGCCTGGGTGTCAACCCCAATGTCTCCGACGAGAATGTCATTGCCATTTTTGAACTCAACGTATGTCCCTACTTTGAAACGATCTCAAACTATATATTGACCTGTTGTCGTATTAGGCGAGAGAACTACCGAGCCAGCTCTCCTCTCTGAGGGCAGCCCTGCGCGTTATTGCCGAATGCAGGAATAGCAGAGCCCTCCAGTCAGTGATATACCATCTTTCCTCATCGACCGTCTTGAAAGTTGCTAATGGTCATGTAGACATTTCCTGAACACTGGGAACAAGGACCTACTCTCGAATGGGACCGGAGACTGGCCAGTTGGACTTGAGAATATTGGGAACACTTGCTATTTGAACAGTCTGCTGCAGTACTACTTTACGGTCAAGCCGCTGCGAGATCTTGTTCTCAACTTTGAGTTGCATGAAGAAGCGGTGATCTCAGAAGAAGTCTTGAACCGGAAGCGAGTTGGTGGTCGGAAGGTCACCCAGCATGAGATCGAGCAGGCCAGACGATGTAAGTGTGTTTCTTTCGCATGCCAATCAGTACGATGCTAAACAAGAGTTTTGGCTAGTTGCACACTGCCTCAAGAGGTTATTCCGCGACATGATGACAAGTCGCTCCACCTATGTCAAGCCCGAACATGAACTTGCAGAGCTAGCATTGAACAGTATCCGTGAAGAGCCATTTGCGAGGAAGCGATCGATCTCCTGGGAGGAGCGGGAGCCTGGTTTCATCGGCCCATTACTCCCTCCGGATATGACTCGCAACAATCAAGAAGGCGTAGAGCCATCGACGTTTGCGATGGACATTGACGAACCGCCAGCCAAGAGCCGTCTGCAGGTGATAAATGACGACAAGTCGAGCGAAGGAACCCTTGTAGGGGACAATCAAGACCCGCCCCCCTACGAAGATCAAGAGTATATCATGGTTGGGGCCCAGCCCGTAGCGACGAAGGAGAATGCCACGCCACTGGTAGCGCAGCTCGAGAAGCAAGCCGAAGAAACCAATATTTCTCCGACGGCATCGCAGGACCCGGACATCATGAACCTTGACGATGAGAGTGTTCCACTATTACAGAGGGAGGACGACAGCATAGATGATACCTCTCAAATGGATATATCCCAAAACACCCCATTGAGGGTTCTCCCCCCGATGCCCGAGCGGCCGCCTCCAATCCCACCACGGCCGGTGCCCAAGCACGAACACAAGCCGTCTGGTATGTTTAGTTTGGGGCGGCAGCAAGATGTGACAGAGTGCATTGAAAACGTCATGTTTCAACTCGAGGCAGCGTTGAAGCCGGAAGGACACGACGACGATGGCGAGCAGCTAGACATCATCAAGAGCTTGTTCTACGGCAAGACGCAGCAAACGCTAGAGTTCTCCTCGCCCGCGGAGACGCGGTTGAAGGAGGAAAGATTCCAGCATCTGATTGTCGACGTTGCAGAGCCTGGACGGGATATTTATACGGCACTTGACAACCACTTTGATGCGTCCATCGTGGAACTTGAGGGCAAACAAGCGCGGCGGCATCTCTCGATCACAGCGCAGCCCGCGATACTACAGATCCAGGTGCAGCGGGTGCAGTTCAACAGGGAGACGAAGCAGCCGTACAAGTCCAACGCGCCGTTAACGTTTGGCGAAAAGATCTTTTTGGATAGGTACATGGCGACGGACGACAAGGCGCTGATGGCGAGGCGGGAGCAGAGCTGGAAGTGGAAGGACGAGCTGGAGCGACTAGAGCGGCGACGCACCGAGCTTAACATTGAGGTGGTGAGTGCTCCTATCGTTTTATCAAGGTATCAGGAACAGTGATAGTGCTAACTGGGTCGTTGTGGCGTTTGCAGGAGAAGCTCAAGCTTCCAGAAGCCCTAGAAGCGACAAGAATGTATCTGGAGGAAGTTAACCAGATCCTGGGCGAGGAGGAGGAAGATGAGCTTGTAGTCGTCCCGCCAGGCCTGCTTGTCGAACTAGAGGACCACAAAGACCGCATCGCTGCGGAGTTGCGCAGTACGTTCCATCCATCTAACGCTTGAGCCAGAATACCCCATTTTCGAAGAAGAGACCACGCTAATATTATGTGCGGCGGGGTGCAGCTATTGACGACCGAATCAAGGAGCTCACGTCGAACATTGCGCAGCAGTTCACCGACCTGCGCAAGTACGGGTACCGGATCCACTCCATATTTTTCCACAGAGGTATGTCTGCTCCACGGCCGCACTCGTCTTGACGGCACATCGGATAGATGCTTACAAACTTGGGGTGACTAGGAACGGTCAATTGGGGCCATTACTGGATATACATCTATGATTATCAGGCCGGGTACTACCGCAAGTACAATGATGGGCAGGTGACGCGCCCTGTGGACACGCAGGAGATGTATCGGACAGGTGCAGAGAATAAGGCGGACAATAGCCCACCGAATCCGTACTTTCTGGTGTACGTGCGCGACGACGAGACGGAGTTGATGGAGGCTGTGTGTCGACAGATCGAGGAGGTTCAGATCCCGAGAGCTGCGGCGGGAGCTGCGGTGGGAGTTGGAACAGGGGTGGGAACAGGGGTGGGAGTGGGAACGGGTGCGGGAGTTGGGGTAGAAGCCGGAGGGGTTATGAAGGGTGGTTGATGATGCCGAGTGCGGGCGATGATAATTTGAACTTTGTGGGTCTTTGTTTTTTGGGCGGTATGTTGATCATGAGCTAGCAGCTAGTTTTTGCGGTTTGTGGAGTTTCCGTCGGGATTTATTTGGCTTCCAAGTACTTGGCCTGGAGATAAGATTCAAATTGTGGAGGCCGTAGACGCGGGAAGGGGTGACTAGCGTAATATATACTAGTCAGGGCATGTCGAATCCGGCGCACCAGCATGGCATTCAACTTGTAATAGTCTTGGAGCAGACAGACACAGTTGTAATATTAATAGTATGCCGCTGCCGTATATGTGCAGTAGTGCTGTACACTGGGATTGGGAATGCATTCAGTAGCCCTGCTAGATCGAGATTGTGAGGCCTAGGATGTCAAATCCACTAAGGTGTTTCTACACCTGTTGGACAAGGCCAATGCTATGCAATTGCAGTGGGTAGAAACAAAAAAACAGCACGAGCAATTCTTATGGCTAACCCCGACTATTCAAACAAATACGCCATGCCCCGCCTATAGAAAAAGAACCGTCTGACCAAGACACCCGAACGCCATCTCTTGATTAGTTCGCAAGTAAACGGTATCAACCACCCCTCTATCTTCAACTGTTACTGCTCGCCCTCGGCCTCAGCTTCGTGAACGGGTCATATATCGATCGTGAATGTCCATGTCCCTGTCCCTGTTGCTGCTGCTGTTGCTGCGAAGGCAACATCAACGGCAATCCAAAACCAGTAGCCACGCCATGCGCGGACCCAAAGCTACCAACTGCGCTCCCACTAGCATAGCTGCTCACGCTCCCAGTCGCGCTATGCCGACCCGACCGTCCAGGCATCGGCATCGGCGCACCCGCCGGCGACGACGTCACATCCGCCCCGCTACTACTCCCTCCCATACCAACAGGGGTGCCCGGCCGTGCACCACCACCGCCACCGCTTATACTCCCACGATCCATGCGCGAGAACTCCACCATTGACGCCGCGCTCTTCAACACCCGTTGCGGCGGGGCCAGATCGTCGACCGGAGTGCCTGGCCCGCTAGCCACCGGACTGATCAGTGATGCCACTGTCGTTGGAATGTTGATGTTGATATTCATGCCCCCACCGGCCCCGAACGGGGGTAACCCGCCGAGAACACTGTTGCCCGTGAGGTGTGGCACCAGCGTCGAGGTAGTGCTAGCGGCCGTCGAGCTGCCATAGGAGAAGGAGCCGGCGGTACCCGGACGGCGAATGCTGCTACCATCGCGACTGCTAGGCGCGCTACTACCGCTGCCCCCTCCCCCTCCTCCGCTGGTGCCGATGCTGCTGCTAGCGCCGCCCATGTTTATCGTCATGTGCTTGATGGCGACGCCGTCGATGAGGGTTTTGAAGTACTGTTCTGCGGCTATGGAGAAGCTGTAGTCCTTTGCGCTCCAGCCCTTGCGGTTGCGGTGCTCAAAATTGGCGCCGCGGTCAATCAGCGTGCGGATGACTTTGAGGTGGCCGTATGCGGAGGCGAACTGGTTGCGTGCGTGAGCGAGTGACATGCCGTGGGTTAGAGAGGGAGCAGACACATACGTGGAGGGGGGTGTTGCCTTGCGGTTCAAAGGCGTTGATGTCGGCATCGGAGTCCAGCAGGATCTGGCGGACACGGTGAGCTTACGACGCACATTCGCCGCCTCCACGAACCTCAACCCGAGAAGGAGAAGGGGAAGACCTACGTTGACATTGGCATCATTCCCCGCCTTGGCCGCCAGCATGAGCTTCAAACGATAGCCCCGTCAGCACGAACAAACACACCAATCACAACGGATGGATAAACCACCTACCGCCGTCATCCCAGCCTTATCCCGCCAGTCGATGCACCTCTCATACTCGCTCGCCAGATAGAACACCACATCGTCCGCCACAGAACTCACACTCGCAGCTGCAACCATCAACGGCGTCTGCCCTTCATAGTTGCGCGAGATGCCATCCGCCTCGTGCCCGCTCATGCAGAGGAACACCATGATGCTATACATCCCGTGCTCGGCCGCAATGTGCAGCGGCGTGTTCCCTTGTTCCTCCTCGTCACAGAAGCTCATGCATGCTGGATTCTCGGTCACCAGTCGCTTGACCACCAGCAAGTCGTCCGTCAGGATCGCCCGCTTCAGGCGTGTGCGCACATCGATCCTGTGAGAGGGGTGCGCAAAGGGGGTTAGCCGTGCTGGGCGAGGCTCGGGGAGCTCGAGCAAGTGGCTTCCGAGCTCGGAGAGGGGGCAGTCTGGGTGCAGCTTGCGCACGTGCGGGCGCGAATTGCGTGTCGAGTGGATGGAGAACGTAACGTACATTGCGGTTGATACTGTTACGACACGATATGTATACCGCGATTGTGTCCTAGTTGATGGCAGTGGGAGGCATTGCTGGAGCAAAGCGGGTGGGATGGAGGTGGATGTTGTCGGTTGGTTTGGTTGTTGGCCGAGTCGTGCGGCGTAGCGCAGCTGGGCGGACCCGGCTCGTCGCTGCACCGACCCGCTGTGCGTCAACGCCAAAGTTCCTCGCGCCCTGGTCTAACGGACGTTTTACCACGCCGCTCGCCCGGTATCGTTTACAAGAACAAATCCAGCGCCACCGGACGTCCGCGGAGAGAGGAAAAAGGTGTTTTTGATTAGAAGACCGCTAACTGATAGAAGACTGAGGAAATATTTATTGACAAAGGAGACAGCTTGAAGCATCATCAATACAAGTTTTTGTGCCCAAAATTAAAGTGCCAGTCGGCGGAGAATATTGACCAGGCGGGGACGAGAGAACAACGTTGACATTATAAATACCATTCAATACCATTCGAAAGGTGTCGTGCAACCGACACGCCGTCCGAACGGGAGGCCATGCTATATACTTTGAGCAAATGCACAACAGTGATCCCAGAGAAAAGAAAGCAACAAAGGCGATATAAAAAAAGGAAAGGAAAAAAAGAAGGCCTGCTCTCCAGAGGAAAGAATCACAACGGCAGGATATCCAAAATTTTACCCCCCCACCCTGCAAGAAATCGATCATGTTCCGCCCACACCTCAATCCCCTCAAAGCAGGCTGTCGAGACGCGTGAATACGCTCAGACAGGCAGCGACAACCTATTGTACCCAATCGTATTAGCGCACATGATTCCTTTGCAATCTGCGCATTGATGGCGCCTCCTTACCTCCAGCTGCAGCTCCTTATCCTTGTTCTCGTTGACTTCCTCCGCGGTCACCTGTCCCAGATTCTGCCCCACGCTCTTCGTATTACTCGGGCGCCGTGTGAACGGCCACTGCGAAAAGTCCCCAAGCAGCTCCTCCACATGAGCAAACGCGCGTTCCCTGGCCTCGTGTCCAAGGCTGCTCAGGGCGTTCTCGAGCACGTTCGCAGCGTACGCGGCGCACACCATCGCAACAGTCCGCGTGTACCGGAAGTCCATGTCCTCGGGTAGGAACTCTGTCGGTTGTAGCACCACCGTCCGCGCCGTTAGAACGTTCTTCACGCGGTTCCGAATGTCAACCTTGGCGCCGCCGTCGGTGACCGGGTGTGTCGCCATATCGAAAAGTAGAAAGTTGCGCTTCTCGGTCCGCAGGATGCCCTTGTCCACCAGGCCCTTGGCTAGCCGTTCCCGAACCTGCTTGAGCTGGTATCCAATCTTCATCAAATTCCACGTCTCGCCTGTGATTCGCGCACCCCGAGTCAGCAAACCGTTATTAGTGGATACCACATACGACGGGGCCGCGCGGCCAAACAAGCGGACGCGATTTCCCGCGCATCCCGCAATCGACAGGATGGAGTGGGATGCTTACCACTCATGAGGTCTATCCAGGTGCTGACACTCATCTTCTCGCTCGCCTTGATCATCTTGAGTGCTTCGTCCAGCAGAACCTCGCCCGTGAGCGAATCGTCAACGACTTCAATCAGCCGATCCGACAGGGGGAAACGCCGCCGGGAGGGGTCGCGCTGCATGCTAATCCGGCCGCGGAAGGCAAGCTCGAGGAGAATGCAGCCGCGTAACGCATATGAGATATTGTCGTTCCAGAACGATAGGTAGCCCTGCACTCATGTTGGATTAACACACGCACGCGCGGGCACGGGCGAGGAAACCACGGCCGGAAAATGAAAAGAAGAGGTGGATGTGGTGGGAAAGTACCTGCTTATCCTTCAGCCCCAAGAGCAGCACTTCCTCCATCAACGTCAGCTTGGGCTGCTTGCTCCGCTCCTTGCTCTCGCTGATATCCCGCGGGTCGTACGCGATCTTGTGGCCGCCGTTCTCGGAGGTGTAACTGTTCGCCGAGGAGCCTTCCCCCGACCCGACCGGCCTGGACGACGGTGCCCACCGCCTCGCTTTCGTAGACCTCCCGAATCCATTAAGATTAAAATTACTGGCGAGCCGTCAGGTTATTCGTGAGGGCGAGAGGTGTTCTCGGATGGTCAATGTCGTCGGTGGGCGAAGCTGGGCAGGAAGCAGCAGGGAAGCTGGAAAGGGGAACCCGTCGATGTTGAGCTCCAAGCCAACGCCCGCTGAGGACGCGAAAGGGCAACCGGCGAGAAATCGGCTGGCGACGGTGACGATGCGGAAGAAGATGGGGTCCAACAGGGCGCGCCGGGCAATATCGCAATAAATACGAGCGCTGAAGCGTGGTGGCAGTTGGGATGGATTGGCTTTTGGTTGAGGCGAGACGGGGCACAAACGTTGTTTTTGCCCGTCGAGGCGCCTTTTAATATTAAACCACCAGCTTCCAGTCGCCTTGCTCTCCTTTCATTTCCCCCCGGCGGCCACCCAAAAAACCTCGTCTTTCGGTTGCTAATTTTGTGTATAAAAGAAACGGCCCGATAAGAACGGTAGGTGCTACGCCTGCCGGGCAAGCTGCTGCTCTCTCCCTCTCAGGGCACTTTAGCCTGCCGTGAGCCCCAGTTTCAGAACCCCGAGTACGGCAGTTTGGTTTTTTTTCTTGCACTGCCGCCATGCCTGCTGCGGGCTGCGCCAGACGTGCGACGCAAGCTAGCCAGCTTGGGCCCCGGCCAGAAACATCCCCGTTCCAGCTCTGCGCAGTCTGTCGCCAATATCATGCGCCGTTGCCCGGTCGTCTCACAGGATGCCGTCATGGCGGCGTGACCGTCGGAAAGCCGGTGCTCAAGAGTGTCATTGATTATATACACGGGCCGCAGCTATATCTCCCCCCAAACAGGCCTTCCAGTCCACAGGCGCGCTCGCTCTCCACCAGTCTGCCTCTCCCTACGCGGGCGACCATCTTGGATCGCCCTTTTGTACACTCCAGCCAGCCAACATTCCTCGCCCACGCGTGTCTTGCATATCCCCATCTCCCCCTACCCCCCTCTCAAACCGCTATTCAAAATCCCATCAGCTCCTGCCCCGGTGAAAGGAATGCACCACAATCTACTTACCGCCCGGCGCGCTCGCAATGTACTCGACCGCTTGCTCAACTACACCATCGCAGATCGGATCAGCATTCTCCCCCTACCCAGTGGATACCACACAATCGTAGAATGGGCATACCGCTGAGGATCTTCTCGGCCTCCTTATCCGGGATCTCAACGCTGAATTCCTAACCGCCGAACACCCGGTCAGCTCTTCCGCTTGCCGATGGAAAGTCACCATATCCGCCAACGAAGGGCGGGCGTTCTTACCTCTTCGATGGCCATCACGACCTCCACGGTATCGAGGCTATCCAGACCAAGGTCGTTTGAAAAGTGTGATTTCGAAGTGATCTGTAAAACCATCAATCGCGTAACCGGTCAGAACCCACTTTCCCTCGCACCTTTGTCACCCCGCCTCCATCCGCCCCACTAGCCTCGCCCACCACCGACGGGCTGCCTCCGTGGCGGGCCGAGACGTAGCGTCGATAGATGCAAGCAATACGGATGATAGGTAACCCCATACCTTGGACGGGTCGGTAACCTAAAGCCCCGCAAGACACCAGTCAGCTTGACAATCCCCAATCGTACACGCACACCCCGAGCGGGCCAACGTGGGATCAGACGAGAAGGAACGAGAGGAAGCCCCGAACCTTATCGAACCCCTTCAACAGATCCACTATCCGACCCTGGATATCCTCTTTCGACGGCGGCCCACCCGCAGAGTAGCATCTAGCCCCGAGGAACAGCCGTGGAGCCACCGGAGAGACACGGACCACCGCCGGCCTGGCGATGGCAGCACCTCTAACGGAGGCGGTGAGCAGGCGGGAAGACAGTCCGAAAGCCGTTCGCAGCATGATTGCTTCTGGCAGCGAGCAAATGCACAATGGAGATAGAGAGAGAGGAATAATAAATAAAAAAAGATAAGATGCTGGACGAGGAAAGGTGCAGGAAAATTGCAGTCTCGAATCTAACGGCCCAATGGGGGAGTGGGATTTCAAAGTCTCGTCGAGCGAGCAAGCGTTCGTCCGTCCACAACGAAACTTTTCTCTCTAAAATCCGACTCGGCCCAACGCCGCGTCAACGCCTACTTTTGCCGCCACCCGCGCGCTTATCCCCAACTCCGTGATGAGCAGCTGCAGTGCACACCGCCAGGTAAGGTAGTCAGTCTATCACACCCTGGATTACATGGCACTCTACATCTCCATAAGGTCCCTTCTAGCCAACATTATCCCCCTCCCTCAAACTCCCCCCGCCGCCTCTGCCCCTTTCACCTTCTCCCACTGCGCCGGCGTATATGTCTTGTTCGACCATGCATGGACCTTCGCAATCTCCTCCTTCAACGCCGTGTTCACCAACCGGCTCTTCGCCAGGCTCGTCTTGCCCTCAAACTGCGCCGACCTATCACCCAAGCCTTACAATCAATACAACAAAGACATATCACTCACGCCTGCCACTGCCATGAAAACCCATCGCTAGACATACACGATTACTGCCTCAAATATCTGCCCGCACCCGCCTACCCGTAGCAAAAGTTAGCACAACCATCTCCTAGATCTTCCCATCTTATCAGATCGCGATCGTGCCAGCAGTGCCATACCGCCAACCCACGACCCACGACCCGTCCCAGATAGCGACAAACGCAGGTGGATGGATGGGCGTACCGGAATTGTCGACGACTGTTACGTGCGTCGCATCCAGCTTCTCGCGGATGGTCTGCTCGAGCGACTCGGCTGTGACTCCTGAACCTTCCGCCATCTTTTCGTAGGTTGGCCGCTGTCAGGTCAGCTCCGGCGTAGTCTTGTATTGACGCTTCGCACTTTCGCTCTAGCGGTGGGGGGGAAGTTCAATCGCCTGTGGGTTGCGTTGGTCCTGCCCGGCCAGTCGAAATTTTTGTCGTCTCAAAAAATAAGTTGCGCAATCCCGCCGACACGACATATATATATTACAAATATAGACACCAAGCGTCAGTCCGCCAAGCTTGTTCATCATGCATATCTACTATGCGCACCCCCATGCTCTCTTTCTCAACCTACGCCCATAGAGTCCCCGTAACAACAGTAGAGGTTTTATATTATCCGCCAGCTGCGCACAGCGGGCTAACCGGAACGAACAAGTCTCAAAAAGTTCCAGGATACTAGTAATGCACGATATAAAGAATATAACGAGAAGACAAAAACACAACCCAGCCGTATATAGTAGCCGCAACGTACGAACCCATTTTTTGATCGTTTGAACCTTGCAACAGCAAACGGACCGACATGCGTATTGGAGGAAACGAGACAAAAGAGTAAGAAAAATATCCCACCAAATCAATCTGTAATCTCAAATCTTCCTTCTGTTCGCGAGCCCGTCAAAATTAATACATGCAATAGGCAAAGGATCAAAGCCTCCCCAGAAATGCAAACCGATAATACACGGCACAGCAATGGTCACCATGGGTCGTTAAGGGAAAAGAAGAAAACCATATGCTTCGACAAATGCATTCCGATCCATGTGAGGATCTATGATACTGAAGGGATGCAAGAAGACAAGGAGGACTAGGAGGAAATGAGCCCTAGTCAACTAGGGCCAACCCCCTTTATGCCTCCTCTTCTGCAACTTGTCAAAAGCTATCCTTTTTAAAAGTCTTCAGCGACCCCTAGTGATATATCCTCTAGTTAGACCCAGTTGCCACAACTTCATCCCAACAGTGAAGAAAGGGAGGGAAAAATCGCCACTTCACAACATCTCATCTTGTGTCATGGCAGGCTCCGTACCCTCCATCGCATCAGCGCCCTTAGCATTTGTGTATTTGACGAAGCTGAGCCCGAGAGGGCGACCCCCATACTGATACCCAGTGAATTTTGCTATAAAAAAAAGGCGTCAAAGATTAGTTTCAGGTACTCTCATGGGGTGCTACCTAGCGCGGAGATCTTACAGATGGCAGTTTCTGCATCCTCCGCACTGCCAAACTGGACAACACCGGTTCCGCGCGAGCGGCCACTCGGTTCGTATTGGATTTCGGCACGCTCGACCTTTCCAATGGTGGTGAACAATTCAACCAAGTCGTCATTGCTAGTGGACCATGGAAGCTGTTAAACGTTAAAGTTAGCTGCTTAAATCTTGTGCATGTGGGCCTAGGCACTCGTACATTTCGGACGAAGATCGTAGGAGCTCGCTCCCCACCACCAATGGCGAAGTCTGTGAATGAATTAGGTTGCGCAGGCGGGGCGTTAAAATCTCCTCCTGCGCGCCACGGCCACCACCGAAGCCGCCACGACCACCGCCAAAGCCGCCGCGGCCACCACTAAACCCACCAGCGCCGCCGAATGGAGTACTCCCTGCAAATCTGTCCTCCCGGACCTCAAGCACACGTCCTTGCCAGTCGTAGCCATTGAACTGTTGGATAGCGTTCTTGGCGTCTTCCGGTGTTTCAAACGCCACAATGCCGCTGCCCTTGGGCCGGCCATCGTGACCAATATGAACGTCGGCGCGGACAACGGACCCTGGGGAAATTGTTAGTAAATCCCGGTAATATCAAGCTGTCTACCGGACTAGACCGATCCTGCAACAACTATTGGGACTAGAGTGCGTACCAGCCTGCCTAAACATATCTTTCAAGTCTTGCCAGCCGACATGGAAGGGAAGCTATGCAAAATATGTTGTTAGTACCGCATTGGCAGTTATTCCGACGGTCAGAGAATATGCTGCTCACGTTCGAAACAAAGATCTGGCGGCCACCACCAGCCCCGGATCCTCCAACAGATCCACCACTGGGGTAGTTACCGCCTCCGCCTCCACCTCCGCTTCCACCAAACCCGCCACCGAACCCACCGCCACCGGGACCGCCATTCCTTGCTGCCCCAGGAGGACCAGTGAACCTTGGTTCCGCCTCGCGATCCTAATCCAGCATATCTTAGCCTCAAACATCTCTCTCTCTCGTCTGTTATATTCGAGCCTCCGGATTATCGTGACAGAAGAAAACGCCTCTTTCCCTTCATCCACAGATTCTCCGGCGAGTGGAAGTTCCTCCATACCTCTCTGACGTAGACTAATCTGCCCATAAGGTTTTGGTTGCTTAAAGTGTTGACTGCGTTTTGAGCCTGATCTCTGGTAGCGTATTCCACAATTCTATACGGAAACAGTCCAGGTTAGCAATTTGCATCCCACCATATCACCTATGTGTTCTTTGGATGGCCCACTTACCCGCATCCCTACAATTACCCATGGACGTTCCAGTCCGACCCCGTCAATCCAAAAGCTCTTATCCAAACATGTAATATAACCAAGGAAACCAGTTGTGAAAGAAAAGAACACCCGCGTTCTTTCAAGTGCCCACCTTCGACATTCCATTCGGTAACAAGAGGACATCAGCGAAAAGGACTTCGCCGGCTATAGGTCCAGCGGAACCAAGTTAGCATTGGTCAGGGGTAGCCGGTAATTGTGCGCAGGAAGAGAGTAAAATTGACCGTACCCTGTCGCATGAAGTCTTTCAGGTGGTGCCATTTGACGTCGTAAGATAGATTGCCGACGTAGACGCGTCGGTCCTGTTGAGAGCTCTCACGAACGCTTTGCATCATAGCTTCCTTTGCCGCAGCGCGATCCTCGTGCGAACGTGGCGGACCTCCTCTTCCACCGTGATTACCAGAATACCCTCCTTGGTTTCCGCTCCCGGTCATGGGACTCCGCGATCTGTCTCTCCTCCGGTAGTCGTCTCTGTCCCGACTGCGAGACCGGCTTCTGGGTGAATAGGAGCGTCGGCGCGAGTGTCGGGGGCTTCGGGCGCGATCGCGATAGGGCGAACGAGATCTGTCGCGCTGTCGGTACGACGAACCATTATTTTCAATCAGCATGGTTGGCATTTATGCGGTAATTCCTCCCGTCGAGTCTCCCCGTGAACACAACGTGAATGACTGGTAACGAGAGGTGCTGAGGGGGTGCAAAGAAGTATCCAGGCGAACGAGGCGAAGAAGCAAGAAGGTTCGGAAACGGAAAGAAGGCAGGCTCTGGAAGCAGCGAACGAGAAAAGAAAGGCCGACGGATCGGTCGGGTCGGGGTTTTGGGGACGATGAAAAAAACTTGGTAGAAAAAAAAGGACAACAATAAATAATCAAGATGGCGACGGGGGCAAAAGCGAAAAAAAACGAGCGCGCCTCTAACAAACAACCCCGAAAGATAGATTGTGGAGTGACGAGTTCCGGGTCGTGACAGCAGAGGCTGCGCCTTGTGCCGTAACAACAGCGTAAGACGGTTTCGGAATCTTTGTTCGGACTACCAGTCAACGGAGCAAGATGAGGCGAGGCGAGGTGAGGTTGGACTCAAAGGCTTGCGATGGCAGGGGAGAGAGGTGGTCAAAGAAGCGACCAGGCGGTTTGAGATGGCAGGCTGGCACTGGCACTGGCACTAGCACCAGAACAGCGTAGAGTCGAAAAGCAGGCCAAAGTCTGGAGAGGGAGGGGAAAAAAGCGAGACAGACGGCTAACGGAGCGATGCGGCTAGATTGCTGATGGCAGGAAGTCAGGCGCCGTCAACGGTGACAGTTCCAAGACTCCGCTGTATCAGATCGCTTGTGCTCGGCCAATCGTCCGCGCAAGGAGGCAGATGGGGCGAGAGAGAAGGAGGAGCAGAAGAGGAAGGGAAATGAGAAGAAGATGGTGACGATGAAGAAAAGCCACTGTCCGAACTGCTGCCCGCGCTGTCCAAGCCCCTGCAGCCACGCGTGAAGACAGGGACAAGAGACCTGAGATTGATGGTGATGGCGATGGCGATGATGTCAAGACACGCGGGTCCGGTGGGCGATGGAGGCGGTGGTTTCAGCGGGCGGATGGGCGCAGGCCAGACGACCCCACAAAAAGCACCCAATTCCACCACACAACAACAACCAACACACGCCAGGCTGCCCGAGAGCGCGCGATTGAACTAGCAGTTGAAGACACCCGCCTGGGACGACAGAACAAGTAAAGCCGCTACTACATCAAGTGGTGCAGTGCTTCCCAAGCACGAGTGCTTGCCTGGCACATTGGACGGGGAGCCGAGCCGAACGCTGAATGCGCGCAGAGACGCATGAAGCCCAGTTTGTGTGATATGCCTTGCATTTGACGAACCAGCGCGCTGACACCGTTGGTGTTGCTGACCAAAGTAGGCGCGCCAGGTGAATGGCCCATCCCTCTGCATTGCATTCGACGACCCGGCCAATTGCAATCCATATGTTCTGCTCTGCCCTCTTCCCACCTGCCGTCCCAGCCCAGCCCGTTGGACTGGTCCAATCGAGGAAAATTGGCGACGCGGATTTGCCCTGGTACGGGCAACGTGGAAGAATGAACAAAAAGAGCGACGCCGAATAGCTGCCTGTTCATCTAGCCGCATGCCCAATGTTGGATTGAACCGTTGGATGCCAAAGGTCAAGCGTGCGGCTCATGGAGATATCAAAAGGCCAAAGAAGACAACAAAGGGCAAGGGAATATTGGTGCATGGTCCTCCGTGGATGTATCTTCCCCTCTTTCGCGAGCTCGCCCTCGCCGGCCCCGCTTGCTTGCTTGAGCACGGGTCACACGCCCTCTCGTTGATATAACGCCCCAAGTATACATTCAAGGGGATGTCGAGAAATCGCTGCTTTGGGGTTGCCTTCGGGCCTCTGGCGGGTGAGGCGTTCGAACCAAACAAGTAGTAGGGGCAATGTCAAGACCCGTAAAGACGTTACCGTCCGATAACAGCAACTTGAAAAGGGATAAGAACGGCGCGACCTGATCCCCTCAGAAGGCATGATAAAAGGCAAGTCACCGCAAACCATATAACCTGATGTTGGAATATAGTCTCAGGCTCGTGGCTCCTACCCCCTTTGCCTAACCATAGGACGCAAACATCAGGTGTGCCCAAGCCAAATACACCGATGTAACGCCGGGGGGTTGATGAATGAAAGCGCGCATAGCCGTCGGAGGAGCATACGGCGAAGCCCCTCCCCCAAAGAAGACGTCAAGCCGTGAAATGTTCGGACGAAACCAAAGAAGAAGAAGAGGTGGGTATATTACCAAAGCAGCCAAAAAACAGTCCAGTCCGCAAAGTCTCCCAAAGTCGAACGGTGGCCAAAAAACCGAAGCAGTGTTCTTAGAATGCGGGTATGAACAACCCCAAGTGCCCCTCCCCTGTTGCTTTCTGCTCTACAATCCGCCCGTCTCACAAGCGGTGCGGAGGCCCTTGTTTTGGCGTTTTGGCTGTACACAATAGAATTGGGGTCCGAAGTGAGGAGAAGGGGGTAGACGAAGGGGAAGAAATTTTCCACTTTGGCAGAGCTTTATACTATCTGTTTCAAAGCTACGTGGATGAGTGTGCCCTTTAGTCTGCGGAGCTGGCCAGAAAGAGGGAAAAAGCAAATTCGGTAGGGCCCGTAGAGCATCCCTCGAAGGTTAGGACCAAGGTAGCGACATGCGAAATGGAAGGCAGTGCGAACTGGAACCAACTTAAAGGGTAAAGGTTCAGTGGTGAGAAGCTTCTTCAGGGCGACTGGCGAGCTGTGACAGCACAACCTGTGTGGTCAGAACCCGAACAGTGTAAAAAGAAAAATATGATAAAACCAGAGGAAAAGAAATAAACCCGAAAAAACGAAAGAAAAAAGCGGCAGCTCAGGCAATATAAAATTTGGGATAGCTCACGAAATACGAACGACGATTCGAAATGAGATAGAAGTTGGGAAGATCTGAATGCTTGAATCGCTACAGCATTCGACGGTTCGACCCAGTCCAGTCAAAGGAGAGGGGCGAGCAATAAACGCCGCGCTTGCTGCTGGGGTAACGTGACCGAGAGCATCAAGACGGGAACGGATGCCGCCTCAAAATATCCCGAAAGGAGGCCTATGCATTTGCATCTGCATTCTGTGTGAATACTAACCATTGGGAAGACAAGGTGGTACCTGACATAAGGTCTTGTGGATGAGGTCTTGTGGTCAAGTTGGATTTGGTGTGGGAAGCATATGCAATATCAAGCAAAATGTAGACTTAATAAGAAACGTGGACAAGGCGACTTACGTTCCGGTGTGTGGACCTCTGGTCTCCACTCGAGTTATCTGCGAAGACAAGACAAAAAAATTAGATGTTAGTGGGTTAAGCTCTGCATCGCGCAGGAACAGGAGAGACAAAGACGCAAGGGTAGATTTGTCCGTGTGTTTCCTCCACGTAGAGTTCAATTGGAAGGAAGGGGGGATGCAAACCCATCTTGTGCTTTTAAACACCGCCTGCAAATGCAAGTATATGAACACCTAAATTTTTTTCTTCTCTTCTATGATCTGTGATCGGACCGGGAAAGTAGTTGCTGTACTCGGGGAGGGCTCCAGGAGGCCGCCGGTGGTGGAGCAGAGCTTCAAACGTGTGAGGGGGGTGGCTCTTCCAATGCAGCTCGGCTCTCGAAAAGGCCGGGCGCACCCCAATATGTTTCTATACCTTCAAGAAGGATGAATGTCAATACAAAGCACGATAGGTAACCAATCCTTGCTTGCTTAGCTCTGCATGTGCATGTAACACGATGCGACAAGGGTTCTGTAGCGGGTCGTATCGGCGTGTGCTCGCCGGCTCCCTGATACGGTTCTTTCTTTTTCAACGGACGAGTGCCACTTTTTCGCCAGGTACGGGTACCTCTGAGCCAAACGGTTCGGGGATCCCCAGGCGCGTGATGTACGAGCTTGATGCCGGGAATGGGAAAGAACCAACCTGGGCTCGCACAGGTGACTGTGCGCAACAGCACAAATCTGCAATACCAAAACCAGGTCTTGTATGGAGGTCGGTATCCCTAAAATTGCCCTGAGAAGGCAATGTTTGTTCCACCGATCCTCTGCAGTTGTGCCTTATCTTAGTGCTGAGGGTAGTGATTCCGGGATATATATCGGGTACTTTAAATTGGACTATTTCTTCAAAAACCAGATTAGTTCGCCGCCAATTATAACGCTAAGATTGCACTCGTCTCGAAGTCTTCATCAGAAATGGGTCGAAAAACTGAAATTGCACCCGATGAAGGAAGGCTATTTCAGAACAAAAGTTGTAAGGAATTGTGGTTGTTGGTGTGGTGCTTTCTTGTTGGACTTGCTTTCCACGGGTGGTTGGGCGGTCGTCAAAAGGGCCAGATGAACTCTGCTTCGGGTCTATCTAAGATTTGTGAAGGTGCACAATACTACCTGGGTCAAGGATCACTAGCTTGATCAAAAGCGAGTTCTATTATTTGCTTCTCAACTGCCTTCTTCGCCTCGTCGCGTCTTGACTATGGCAATAACGGCCAATTACACGGTGAGTTCCGCGCGACTCGTATCGATGACGAAACTTCGAAAAAAGTCTGCTCGTCTCCAGAGAGGGGAGAAGTTTTGCCTTCTTAGTCGTCGTAATCGCGGAGCTACTCGATTGGCTAGGCAGGAGAAGCCTACTAGCTGAGAGGGCCTCACAGCGATCTCTGGCTAGGAACGAGATTTCCGAATCTTAAACACTGACTCTCTTGAACTATTTCTTTTTCCGTATATAAGCTTCTTTCTTTCTTTCTTTTTTTTTTTTATTGTTTGTCCGATGCGACTTGCGCACGTCACTCATTCGTGCCTATGAATCCATGGCCAAGGGATAAATGGCTGACAGCGGGGTTGCGGATATGTCTGTAACCCACGTCAGGACACAAACATGTGTATAGACATCCTGCCATTGATCATGCGAGTGACATGCGCGCTGAGTGGGCAGGGAATAAGATACCTTGAGGGGAAAACAAGTACTGGTACCCCACTACCACCGTGCACCGCCTGTGCTTTTTCCTTTTCGAACCGAACGACTTCCGGGGTGAAAGAGGCCAGAGGAAACGGCACCGGGAGGATTGGGAAATGCTGAGTCGTGTCCAGCCCTGTTGCACCGGGGGTTGGACGCGGGCTCGAGGGGTACATCTGGGGTTTCCTGAGGTTGCATGGGAGATGGCCGGGCCGGCAGTGGGAGGGTGTGGGAAAAAAAGTGGTGTGTGGTTGGTTGTTGCCACACCAAATTTCCCACCTGGACAGCAAACCCCAAATTTGAAGGAACCAGTTCCTGCTCGATGCTCGATCATTGTAGGTATGCCGCCGTTTGCAGTCAAATGAGATGCGATCGAGCGCCCGTACGCGGCATTAGTCAAGAATGTACAATTTCAGCACAGACCTCAAGCCAATTCCCAGAGTGTACTCTGCAGCTCTGGAAGCAGCCAGGCTATGTTTGGTGTAGATGCAGCTGCAGCACCAATCGCAAGAGCCTCCCAGTAGACCACCTAGCCCTTAAGCTCAATTTAAATTATAAATTCGAAACTAGAAGAAGAATATCCAAGAGAGCAAGTAATAGGGCTCTAGACGATAGCGCCATTGCTTGCGATATTCAGAACGTTCAATGCAAACATCACAAAAACTACGCTCCACCAGCCATTAGAATTGCTTCTTTATAATTAAAGCATCTGCCGAGGGTTCACGCAAGGACGTGGTGCCGTAGCTGAAATAGCCACATCATTAGCTGACCCCTATCACAATATTCCGAGGGTATGGTTGATACCCCCGGCGGCTGGCCTCTTACATCCTCGAAGTGGGTATAGCCATCAGAATTTACAGACGGACACCCGTTCCACGCCAAAATGTGGATATCACTACAATTGCAGGGAGTCATCATACTAGCGGACAAGTCCCCTCAAACGTTCGGACTCTGAGGAGATTTTGGTTTCCGAGACAAGCAGTTAATTCCTGATTATAATTAATCCCCGTTGATATCTGCCAACTATATATCGTTACACACGCACCTAGTATACTACTAGTAGGCGCGGCGGGCGCTTTCCTCTATCCAAGGCAGTCCCATCAAATTTGGTATTTGGTTTTTCAACCAACAGATATTAGAGAAAGGTCTGAATGTTACACCAGAGTGCTCAATAGCTCCTTACTTAGCTTCCTCAACCTTAATTTAACCGAGGCGGAAGCAATGTTCAAACAATATTAGTCAATGTCTCAAAACCCGGGTCCAAGAAAGGTCTTCCAAGATTGCAGGCTAAAGTCGCGTTTCTATGGCTGGCGTCGAAAATTTTTGATGTTCATGACACAAGGGCCCAGGCTCGGATGGGGTGGCAATTCGACGGCCCATATGGCCTACGGCCTGTGTGGTCCGAAGCGAAAGTGGCCCCGTGGGTCAGCACCTGCCATGGTGTCCAGCCTGGGAACATCGATACCAGAAAGCTAGAACCATTCGCTCCGGACGCATGCGCACTAGCTTCGAAATATCTTGCAATGGCCTGCAGTTGCAGGTACTGCAGGTGGCTTGCATGCGTCTTCAGAACCCATCAAAGTGGCCCTCCACGCCATCCGGAAACAAAATTTGTTGAAGCCGGATGACCGGCCTAGTATCTTATGTGACTAGTGTGATCAAAGCTTGCGTCTCGTATCCTGGAGCCCCGGCCGCGCTCTGATCTTCAGGGCCGATCGAGAAAGGAGAACAATGAAGAGAGTAGCTAGCCCGAACGTTTTCGGAAACGGTCCATTCAGTTTTCATTCGTCGTTCTTCAGCCTATAAGCTTATAAGGCGTAACAGGTGCGCAATCTAGACTTATAGTGCAATTCTAAGGCTGGATACTCCTGATGCCGGGCATGATTGGCTTGTGCTAGCGAGAGTGTGATCGCATAAGGGGACTAGATCACAAATCTGAGGTAAAACGCCGTGGCCCGGGGGCTCTTATAATTATAATTGAGTACCTGTGAAACATAACTATAACGTTAGACCTCTGCTTTTTGGTATAAGGCGTGGAAGAACTTGGAAACATTGATACATCGATCCGGCGATGCCCCAACTTCCTAGAGGGCCACACGTCTATGTCCATCTCGACAATTTTAACGAGCCGCAGCGGGCTGCCGAAGATGTCTTTTTTCGAAGCTTGATGATATCAACTAAGCTCGGATTCACCCTCCCGAAACAGCCGCGAACAAGGCCTGACAGGACTGATAATATGCATGCATATACCTCTACCAATGTCCTGCCCCTATAGATGAGTCCATTCAGGAGCTTGGTACCTTATCGCTGCAGCGCTGCAGCGCTGACGCGATGCACCCGGAACTAGTTTAGCGGATCTGTGTGCCACAGTGTATCGACATATATATATCGATACCAGTGCCATAAACGACGCGGTGCGTCAGCTGATATCTATCGCGTTTCTTGAACAAGTGTTTCTTTACAGTCGACCGGGGTTACAGTATAGAGAACTAGAACTAACGATGCAGGTAGTATAATATGCCCCCCTATTGACCAATAATGGAGCATTTGAAGCGCTTCGTGACTAGCATCCTGAACGCCTTCAACATAATTGAACTACTATGCGTCCGTGCCGGACCCACTTAAACTAGCCTGGACAGAATATATGACCTGTGGCTCTGTCGCGCTAGCCAGCTGGTTCAGATGTCCGGAAAGTGAGGTATGAGGTATATACTTACTTCTTTATATGCTGGGCCGAGGCGCATCGCGGCGCATCGTCTTTCGAATGCTGCGCTGCGGACGACTGACAACGGATATACATGTTGAAGTGCCAGTGGCATGATTCGGTCAAGTGATTTGGTCGGCTGGCAGTATGTTTGAGGATGATACACGTTGATGTCGGGCCGGCCCTTGAGCAGGTGATAACTCCATCATGCATTTGCCCATTATCCCTCAGCACACAGATTGATGGCCGGGCCCTTTCCATGCTGCCCAACACACGGCTATAGATGGAAGAAAAAATTTCGCGTGCGAGCGCCTGCGCCAACGTTCAGACCAGCAGACTATTCGCGATTGCAACTGACGCCAACCTGACCGAAACAACCACAGCTCGCGGTTCCTGTTCGATCGGGGGTCTGGCTCGGGTAACAGGAGCAGTCCTGTGTGGATCCGGGAGATTGTTCAGGGCTTGTCAGATTCGGAGCCGGGCGCTAAGCTAAGTCCTGAATCCACTTCATCTCCGAGGATACATGACAGCAGCCTCAACCTCCACTCTACTGTTCGGCCCCGATACCGAACTATACCAAAGCGCCCCCCCGGCGTGATATTAGACCTCGGTGTTCGAAATATTATATACGCAAAGCGAAAGTACTGGTGTCCGTTTCCCCGTACTGGTGAGTACCCCCAACTACCATTGCACAACTGCTCTCTTTCATTTTGCTTGATGTGAACGTGACCGTGAGCAAAGTCAATTACTAATATCTGATTGCAGGACCACCATGGTTCTGAACCCATCCTCCCGTGTGCTCAGACAAGGTATCCTTAGTCATGGCATGTATTGGAAGTCAAGGCCAACATGTCAGCTTCTAAAAAACGCGCTGAATGGCCACCGTTCGATAAATCAAGCTACCACCTCCGGGCCCGGATATACACCCGAGCAAGCCACAATATTATCAGCCGCCCTGAGCCATGTACCCACCCACGGCTTTACCGACTCCTCTCTTCTCATGGGCGTCAAGGATGCTGGATATCTGGACATCACAACAAATATATTCCCCCAGGGCCCCTTTGACATTGTCAAATATCACCTAGCCACCCAACGGGAGCGCCTGGTCGAATTTGCGGCCTCCAAAGAATGGAAGGAGTTACAGAACTCTAAACAGCGGTTTGGCACCACAGACAAAATCAGGGCCTTGTGCATCGAGAGATTACGACAGAATAAAAACATCATCTCCCACTGGCCAGAGGTACTGCCACCCGAGAACAAAATTTCGCCAACAAATGCCATCTTTAAAATATGAAGCTAATAGACAAATTCTCCTCGGTTGGATCTACAATCCGGTGTAGGCAATATCCTTGATGAAATACCCATCCAATCTCCAATCATCAACATCGGAATTGTTTAGCTTAGCAGATACGATGTGGAGCATCGCTGGAGACTTCAACCTGGATGTATCGTGGTACACCAAACGGGGTATCCTTTCAGGGATATATTCGGCAACAGGTAAGTGCTGCCAAGTACGCGCAAGGTGTTTGTCTGCATATAGAATCCTATAGGGTATCTACGTTCGGCTACTCTATGACCTGCATACTCCGTCGTTCGACGGTCATGAGTAAACGCCCGTCGCCGGTGCCCCGAGCCAATCCCATCCCCAAATACCTCGCAAAGCTCCCCACTAGTTACTTTCTCTCCTTCACTCCACTCCATATTTTTTCTTGCCAATTTTTTCCCTTGGACACATTGACCACGATCGGAGAACTGAGCGTCGATACGATGCGGTTTTGATTCGATGAAGACTTGCATATCAAATTTCTTTTTTATACAGTGCCCATCGCTTCTGCAGGCTTTGCTAATTTTATGAAAACACACGCAGAAGTATACATGTCTCAGGACAAATCAGAGGACTTTTTGAATACTTGGGTATTTCTCGACCAAAGACTGGCTGACGGCAGATCTCTGGGGACGACTATCGGCCGCATGGGCCAATACGTCGACTACGCCGGCCACAATATCTTCAACGTCCTCAGGAGCAAAGGCCTAAAGATCTAGCGCATGCCTGCCTCCTTTCTCACCTTCGTCTTACCACCCGGCCGAAGTTTCGGGGTTTTTAGCGAGAGTGAACAGATATGGGAGCTTTGCCACCTCATTAAAACACAGTTGTTTTATTGCATGTAACGTCTTGGTGTATACATCCATCAGGGTTCTCGACTGTCTGTCTGCTGGGGGACAGAGAGAATCCTGGATACTGGCTGATGACCTCCTGCTCTTAGGAACGACCCTTGGTCTGCGGACAAGGCTCCCCTACACCCCCATCACTGTCAGCTGCGAATTTTGCTCTTGGAGTCACCTGCAAGCTGCTTGTTGCAAATCCCTTGCCAAGGTCGATGAACCACAACCTGCAACCACCGAAATGGTGGAGCGGGGGGCTTCTTCTCTCTTCTCCTCCAGCACTTCTGTCTTCGAGACGATCTATCCATACACTAGCTCCATATTGTAAAAAGGCCCCCACCCGGCAGCCGAGTCATCCCGGACTCAAAAATTCACGGTCACACCCTTGCGATCGACCGCATATATCGTTGAAAAGTATACGTGGACCTTTTGATTGGAACTCTCTGTGTGGGACACGGGAGCATCGCGAAGAACGCAAAATCGATCAAGTAAATTCAGGCATGGTTATGTATGCATATCACAATTGATTCTCGGTGCGCCAGGGACCTGAAGATGCAGATATTTTTCTTTTCTTTTTCATGCGCGGACGCAGCTTCTGCGGAGGACATGCTTGCGGCGTATATTTGCCTATACCTCCATTAACCAACCACCCTGAACACGGTCCACAATCATCCACACAAACACATGGTGCACACCCTCTAGTAAAACCCATGCAACCTACCACACAAGCCGGGCGAATCATGACCTGGGCGGCCGTCGGATGCTCATCCTTATTTTGGATGGTTCTCGTTTCACACTTCGGTTGTTTCTCCTAGGGCTCTAGCTGGCGTGAGAGACCCGGGCTCGATGCGCGACCGCAGCTTGGCCAATGGGCAAGCTTGGTCATTGGACTGGATAATGCTTCCGGTATGAGGTTAAGCACGCTAGGAGGCTATCGTCACACAGAATCTCAGACGAACTGGCAGGTCTTTCTTTTTCGTCTCGAACATTTGCTGCCATGTGCGCGTGCGTGCAAGGACCAGGAGGCGATTTGCTTGCTCCTTCTTTCTTGACCTCCTGTCGTGGTCTCCATTGAATCCTAACAGATCACTGTCTGGAGCTCCAGGCGATTTGTAGTAGAGGGCTGACTGGGGTTCACTTTGAAAAAGTGCGAAGCGTCAATCCAAGTCCGGGTTCGTTTGTGACAAACTCCTAGATGCTGGTTAACCGATTTATAACATTCACATGTCTTGCCAGGGGGGTAGGCGACTTATACGATATCTTCAGTCCGATGTCCCTAGCGCTATAGAACTCGTGATGATCATTTCAATCCAATTATATGGTATTTTTACATGGCCTAAATGGTAAATGACTCGACAAAAATTATACACAATAAACGGCCGGATGGTGAGGACAGAACGGTAGTGTGCTAGGGCAGCACAGTTGGCAGGTACTGCCTCCTCTCCACCTTCTCACGCCTTTGTTTTATTCTTCTTGCCTGCGCCCCCGAACCCTGTCCCCTCGAACCCCGCCCTCCCCTTAGCTTTCTTTGGCCGCACCTTCCTCGCCTTCTTCCCCGATTTGCCAGCCTTCTTCTGCTCCTTCCGGGCTGCAATATTGGCCTCTCGCTTCTTTTGACGCATGGCCTTGGACTTCTCGACGTTCGCATTCCGTTCTTTCCTATTTGTGACAGATAACGGTAGTTAGGTAAATGGAACTAGTCAAGACACATGAACGGGAAAGACTTGGCCGCTAAGCCCGCTCATGGGATACCAAAGACAATCAAACTCCGAGAGAACTTACCATTCCCTCTCGGACTTCTTCTTTCCCTTCTCTTGCCGCTTGAGAGATTTCTTCAGCAGGGCCTCGTCGTCCTGCAGTTTTTCTCCGGATGCCATTTTCAACGCCTTGCTCCATCGATCCTTATCCTGGATGTCGGCTCGCTTCTCATCCGACATGCTTGATAGACGCGCCTGCTTGCTTTCTGCTCTCTTGAGCGCACCTAGGATATCTGTAGGACCTCGCTTCTTCCCCGCAGACTTGACACCGTCTAGGCTAGCGTTCAGTCTCTCGCCATCCCCAAAATTGACCTGTCCGAACGAGTAGTTTGCTGGGGCTACGGCAGTCTTGCTCCGCTTTGACGTGTCTAACGGAGAGGCCCCATCGTCCGGCTGTTCCCCGTTCAATGCGGCCTCCGCCTTCGCTGCTTCCGCTTTGGCCTGTAACCTCATCTGCTTCTTACGGTCTTTCCGAAGTTCGTCCCGCTTTCTGCGCTGGTCCATCAATTCTGTGCGCGTACGAGGTGCCTCGCCGCCGCCGTCCGCCTTTCGGGCTTGCCGTAGTTCCTCTATGCGTTTCGCTAGCCGTTCCTTGAGCTGCTGCTGAACGGCGGGATCTTTAGAAGTTTTAAGCTTTTCTGCGAGCGACTTTTGTGCTGTAGATGAGGCGTCTGTGGTGTTCGATGGTGCGGGCGATGTAGTGACGGCTTCCTGCTCAATTGAAGATGCAAGACCATCAATCTTTTTTATCGACTCGCCTGCGTCATCTCCGTCCGAATCGTCTGAAGAATCTGGCTCTCCTCCCGAGTCGGAACCGTCCTTCATCTCATCGTCGTCATCTTCTTCTTCCCCTTCTTCAGCACTCGATTCGTCGTCATTTTCGTCGTCATCGTCGTCAACGGTATCCGGCAATACTGGCTGCGCTTTTTTGACGACCGCCCTCCCAGATTTGTGAGTGCCATTGATCTGAAGCCGGTCACCGTTCACTTTGACGTCCTTCCGTTTCACAGGATGATGTTCCTTGCCTGGAGACGCTGTCTGAACGCTCTCATCATTCTGCTGTACCTTCCGTCGCTGATTGTCTTCTGGTCGGGGTTTTTTTTCTACAGACTCGCCGCCCCCACTTGTTGTCTTTTTCTCCCTCCTTTCCCGCCGCTTTTCCTCCTTCTTCCTAGCCTTCATCTGCGACTTGGTTTCGTATGCGGCCCCATGTTCGTTCAGCTTATGTCGCTTCTCTTCACGCTCCGCTCGTTGCCGCGCGCGCTCCTCCTCGACCTCCTTGACGGTAATCGGCTGGTCTGGGTCCAGCTTGGCGCGTTTGGCAGCCTGCGACTCTTCCCTCGTCTGCTTCCGCTTCTTCCATTGATCCTACAGCGTCGCAGAAAGATCCACCTAGTCAATCTCCTGCCATTGCCGTGTCCACTGCGGGATCTAGCGTATAATAGGGGGGAGTGCGCTGTTTCGTACAGAATTATCCTGACTGAAGTAGAGCTTTGCAGGTATCAGATTGAGCAAGCTGTCGAACGCCTTTGCATGGCTGCGCAACCGGTCCTGTAGGCGGGAAGACGCCGGGTGTTAGATCATGGCTTCGACTATGGGATTGGGGCCCGTTCGTACCTCGATGTCCTTTTCGCTCATGGTGATGAGCAATGGTCGCCTTAACCGCCGCTATTGTCTAGGGGTCTGGAATTGACTGGTAACTGGCCAAAGTACCGGCAGCGGCGACAGGTCGGATTTCTGTTGCGACAAGTCGTCTGGTTGATGACCGCGCTTCGTTTTGAACGAGTAGGAAGAAGTTCGCTGAGCCTGGGGAAATTTTTTTCTTGCGGACTTTGAGACGAGCCCTGCGACGACGCCGCGGCCTACGCGCAACACATTTGACTGGACTGCCAAGACTACCGCGCTGCTGCCCGATGTAGATAGACGCGATAGACGCGATAGACGCCGGGGACAAGGAAATTGATCACGTGTCGATGATCAGCGCCGGTCTGCCGGTCTGCCGAACGGAAATGCAACCCGGCCATTTCCTTTATAAAACGGCGCTGAGAAGCTAGTTGGTTTTTTCGCGGGAGCCCGATTTCCGCTACACTCTAGCTAGGCAGGTTCACATTCGCTTTCGCCTTTTACAACGATACACAGTTCTATCCTCTCCGACCTACCGAGCCGCCAGCGTCTGTTTGAGTGTTGTTGGTTTCCGAAGTCGGTCATGCAGGTGATGCAGGCATCGAGCAGGCATAACCGCGGGGAGCACAAAATCTAAAGAGCATGGCCGATTTCATAGCCAGCTCGGTCGCCGGCGCCGCTGCGATAGTTCTCGGGAACCCCATTGACGGTATTGAATACGCACACCAGCCCGGAGTCTGGTGTACTGCGCATCTCCAAGGGCCTGCTATATACGCACACGTGCATGTATATATAT
Source organism: Drechslerella stenobrocha 248 (assembly GCA_000525045.1). Classification (NCBI taxonomy): domain Eukaryota; kingdom Fungi; phylum Ascomycota; class Orbiliomycetes; order Orbiliales; family Orbiliaceae; genus Drechslerella; species Drechslerella stenobrocha. Next base: position 527,937 of record KI966407.1, on the reverse strand, counting down.
CTCATCGGCGAGATCCAAGGAAAGCCAGTTTACCCATGAGCGCAAATGCTGATTCGAGACTCGAATTCGTTTTATTTTCTAGTTATAAAGGTACGCCTGCAGTCCGGGTCCCGATCTGCCCGCATCCCCTCGCAAGCCGCTGCATTCGAGTCATGGACATCCATGTTTAGAGGTTGGTCGAAATCCCACAACCGAGCCCCGACTACCTACTGAGGGCACAATCCGCGAGTCGCTGACCGTAACACTGCATCGCTGTGAGCCAATAGGATCCGCCGCACCTGTCCTTACCAATGGAGCCCTGACCGCCCTCCTCTTCGTCGGCTACAATCGTTCCCTAGAGCTGCTTGAAAACAACCACCAGTACCCTATTGCAAACCCGTCTCTAGCAAACGTCTGGGTCGCTGGTGCCTTCAGCGGGCTCGCTACATTTGTGGTATCCGCGCCAACCGAAAACGTAAAATGCCGTGCGCAAATGTACGACGAGCCACACACGACGAGCTGGAAAGTTGCCAAAGACATCTGGCGGGCCCAGGGAATTAAAGGGTTTTACACTGGTGGCGTTATAACAAGTCTCAGGGATAGCATTGGATATGGATGGTAGTACGTAGCCCCTGCCGATGATGTTTTCTTCTACCGCGCTGGGCTCTCGATCGCGAGTGTAGTCCAGTTTGGTTGACCGACAATTACAATGCACTATCTGTAGTTTCTGGGCGTACGAAGCCTCCAAAAACATGCTTGGTCTAGAGAGCGAGACTGCGAAAACCCTGGTAGCAGGTGGCATTGCCGGCTGTGTTACTTGGGCAAGGTGAGCGGACTACCTGCCAAATTTAGTTTGCTGTGTGTAGAAGTACCAATTAAGACCGATGCTTATGTATATGGCAGCATCTACCCCCTGGATGTCGTCAAAACCCGAGTCCAGACGCAGCAAATGCAGCTGCCTTCCCACTTGCGACTGCTGGCCCCCGGACCATCCGCGCAACCAGCGGGAGCGCTAGATCACACACGAGAAATCTACCGTACAGAGGGGTTCCGAGGCTACTTTTCTGGGTTTTGGTGGTGCATGGGGCGGGCGTTCTTTGTCAATGCTGTTCAGGTAAGGCTAGTCACTGTCGAAAGAAACCCCCGAACACCCAATCTTATATGCATAGCCACACCCGCTGTTGAAGGGTTACTAACGGGTTCTCATTTGCTGCAGTGGGCTCTGTACGAATACCTTATGAAGATGTTGTCCCCTGCCAAGTCGGCCTCCACGAGAAAAGGCTTCGAGTCACAAGGGCAGGACTATGGCTTCTGACGGCGCGGCACCAGTGGTGATGCTTTCCCTAACGTATTCATGTAGATATGGGTGGTCTGTTGTCGTCACGGCTCGGCTAGAGGAGGTTTTTTGCTGTCAGTTGCGATCAATAAAATCAATTTCAACTAGAGTCTTCGCGCATTAGCATTTAAATTTGATATCTCCTACGTGGTTGCCAGTGGTTAATATTTAACACTTGTCCAGGATCGGTTACCTTTGAATCAATCCGTTTACACAATGTTCAAGCTTGCAAGGTGCACATGTGGTATATAATGCTCACACTGCAGACATACGTACGGGTCGTAGAGTATACATATCATGCATATTTAGATAGTAACGATTTTGTCCTGTAATCCGGCACTTCAAAATATCCCCTGCCAATGCGAAAGGAGACAATACTGTTTAAACGCGTGGAAATGAGGTAGCCAACCCTTCGCCCCAGAATATGAAAGTACAGTATAAGCTGACAATGTACAAGCATATGACAAAACCCCGCATATAGACAAGCCTTAATATATAAGCCTACTGCAGCATGCTCTCAGGCTCCTATGTAATCGACCCATACGAAATACGAACTCATGAGCCATGTCTAATATAGCGTCCCGATGCATCACGTCCACAAACACACCTTGCCGCTGGCTGTGCCGCCGCATATCCAGTCTTGTTGCGGGTGAAACTGGGCAACAGCAGGTACTGCAGTAACGAGATCGTCACCTAACTGGGCCAGCTGTTCGCCGGTCTCGGAATATACATCAAGAAAACGGTTCATGTTCCCGATGCAAAATTTCTGAGGGCCGACTGGGGATTGCTGCCATTGGGCTCGCAGGCTGGAAGCGACATCTGAGTGTCAGCATTTTGATGGGAAAAAAAAATAAAAATAACAATGGCAACCAGTGGATCCACTCACATCGTTACCCATCTCCCAGTCTGGTTATTGTGTCTGATAACTGTTGCCGGCTCTATTTCAGTGATCTCATGCCCTGTTTTCCAGCTTTTGCTGTCGCTAAAGTCAAAAACCTTCACGGTGTCGTCGTAGCTTGTCGTCGCTAGCTTGCCGTTTGAGCTCCAAACAGCACTGCTAACAGATAATCTAGATGCGTGCTCAGCTACCAGGTGCGGTTTTGCAGCGTCCGCCTTCCCAACGATCTTTCTGAGATCCCATATCTTGACTGTTCGGTCCAAGCTAGCTGTAGCAGCGAGATAAGGGTTTCTTGGGTTTAGTGAGAACCCTCCGATTTTCTTCTCGTGGCATTCCCATATCTTTGCCGGTGCTTTGTCGCGAAGATCCTTCCGGCAAATCTCACCCGTAAGTGTCGAAAAGTATATAACGTGTGCGTCGAAAAACTCGAGTCCGGAAATTGCAGCATCGCTATGGAGCGCCTCGGTGGCATCTTCGGCGGCAAATATCTCATCTGACTTGTGGGCGACTAGGTCAAGCTTTCGGATCGAGCCGTCGTAGGACGTGGAGTATAGACTTTCCGCCGAGTTGGGATCGACAAGGAGGGTAGATATGGACCTTGCGTGGATTTTGAAGGTAGAGATGTTGGGAATGTGCGCAAGGCCTTGGTCGTCCTCGTCCGGGCTGTAATCCGGGTTAGGCAGCGGGTTGGAAGCATCGAATATCCCAAGGTTCCCTACTTTGTCACCAGCGAAGACCAACTGTTTGGATTCTATGGGGTGGAAGGTCATGCAATATATTCTCTCCGGTACGATCTTGATGTCCACAGGCTCGAACGTCTCGTGAAGTTTCAACCCCATTAGCCTTTCCCTTAACGCCTTGAGGTCGCCGTCGGCCGTCTTGCTGACATCATCCTCCGTAAAGGTTCGTTGGTACCGCTCGCCTTTGACGTCTGACAGAAAATTGGTTGTCCGATCCCACTCCTGTCCTGGTATCGCGATGTCGGAGAGATCCAGCGCCCCGGCCACTCTTTGTCGTTTGCTTTTCTCGACTTCCTGTAATGCGGCATCGTGCTCCTCGGCTTTTCTCTTCGCGGCTTCTGACTCTGCAGGGATACCTCGCAGACGCGAAGATGTCCGGCGCGGTTCGGGTGCTTCTTTCTTCACAGGCGGTGGGCGAGGTTTCTTCTTTTGCGCCGACTTTGGCTTTGGCGCGGACGCGGCGGCGGCAGCCTTCTTGTTTTCTGCGGCGGCACGGAAGGAGTTTGCTGCTTGAGTAAGCTCTAGATCCTGTAGAAGCTTGCGGTTTTTCTCAATGTTCTCGAGTCGACGGCGTTCGTACTCGTTGGCGCTGTCCATTTTTGAGCGTGTACCGTGTCGCCGAGTTCGTAAAAAGGAGTGTCGTCCAAGCACGCGTTAGAGAACATGCGTTGAACGATGTCACGCGTTGGGCGTTTTGGCCAGGTCGAAGGTCTCAGACTCAACCTCGGATTCAAGCTCAAGTTCAAATCCAACTTCATACCACAGCTTTGACGTGGGCTACACCATTCTCGATCGATCCACAGCTTCACGAATAGAGACCTATAGAAAACCGTGCTTCCAAATCGGCACAAAGCCAAAGCCAGGAGGTGCAGTGTTTGCGTATACGCAGAAGCATAGAATTCGAACAGGTCAGCTAGTGGATTCCTCACTCCCAACTGCTCGGCTCTATCCAATCGATAAACCGACGGTCAAACGGGCCCTTCCTTCGGCTCGCAAACAGGCAACCATGTGGACCCGAAAGAGGAGCCTAGCCCTTTACAGCCAACAATCTGCCTCCAAACAGGACGAAAGCATGGAACTGGACGCAACGTGAGGGAGTTTCGGTCCCAAGGAAGGTCACTCTGTCTGTATCCAGGTGATCGGGTATGTACGATAGGCGAGATCTGGTGAGTAAGCCACTTGTCTGATCCGCCTCTGAATCTGCCATGCGAGCTGACCTTGAGCGTTTAAACCAGGGAATAGTCGAAACGTTTTGGTGGCCGGCCTCGTGGACGCCCAGTTACAACTAGGCATGCTGGCTAGGGGTCTGCAGCACCCAGGGCAATGGCCAAGCAAGCCAATCACCTGCGCCGTGCCCAGAACCTCGTATGCCGACATATTGACTGTTTGTCATTTGAGGCTGTTGCAAATTTCGATCGATTGTCTGTAGCTATGTAGCCTTTTTCTCGATCTGGCCCACGATTTGTTGCAGTTTATGCTTAATTAACAGTTAGCGCTCGATCTCAAGCAACGATCTCGCTAAAAAGGACGCCTTACAGATCGATCGATCTCAACAGAGAAACCCAAGTGATATTCATACATCTACCCCAGATCGGCCCAGCTGGACTGCTTTGTAAGTGTTACAAACAGTGCAACGTAAAGTGAGCTCGCCGCATCAGGGTCGTGCCTCTCTCGTGCAGGTGTCTTCCTAGCCCGAATCACAAGCTGAATGCAAGTATCAGCATCTGCCAGTGCATCTTATAACATCCCATACTAAGACCGTGCACGAGTCGTCGTCCGTGCTTATCGTTGTACTTTCTCGTTTCAAGTGTGATATAATGTTAGTCATGTATCCGATCTCCGTGTTCTTTAGCCGTCTCGAAACCGCCTTGCTGAATCGGTGGCATCCAATACTGAATTTTATTTCCACCTGCCTCTAGCTCTCCAGCTCCTATGTTCACCCAGAGCCCGACTTTCTTGTCCGTTCATCTCCGGACGATCATTTCCTCCCGGATATGGAATCGTCCCGTCAGCCTAGAACGTGCCCAACAGTCAACCCCATACGGCATAGCCACACTGTGAGCCTTCTGCATCTTTTACGAATCCCTACATTATACTTGTCAATTCCCGTTGACAATTGTTAGCAAGGATGTCACTACTTTATATTTGATAGGTTGGCGTGTGTCCCCTTTGGGCCGGCCCATATACAGCTCCACTTTCTCCGCGGTTGGTTGTCCTTTTTGCACAATATTTTACTCGAGACGGTCCATCAAAGCTAGTCGAGCCCGCGTGCCGCTTTATGAACGGTTCATGCATTCCAGGAATTCCTCAAAGTACGCCCCCGAGGTGATATATCCTATGCCGCTGACCAATTTTTAGTATGCCACAAAACTATGTATGCTACGGCCAGGTTGTGGTGAAAGATACCTTAGTCTCAAGGATGCCAGCTCCAAGCTCAGGCAATTGTTTCCCCACTTTCGAGTGACCCCCAAATACTACCCTAGCTTTCTCGGGAAATCTTGCACCCTTTGCTAGAGCTCTCAGTCCGTTCACGCCAATCTTGCATTTGCTTGGGTAGGTTGGCCAGGCATACAATTTTGGCTCATACTTCGTCCCCTTCCCGCCGGTTCGACCCGGCCGAGACATCTGCGCGCGCCTGCGGCTGAGAGAGAGAGATAGTCCCTATTCCCTGGACCCCCAATTGACACCGGAACATGCCATTCTGATACTGTACTGTGCAGTTCTGATACATGTCAGGACTGGGCTCGGCCAATTGGTATCCATCTTTCAATTCCGCGAATCCTGGGTTACACTAGCCAGTCGTATTGCCTATACGTATATGCTCGCCCTATAACAGCCAATGGCAATAATTGCTTCTATTTAACCCCTTTGGCATATATAGTTAGGACTTGAGGCTAGGGTTTGATGTGGTCGAATAAAGTAACCGCCATGTTGGACAAATTCCAGCTTACGGTACACGGCGAAAAACACCAGATATCCAGAAATGCACCTCCCTGAACATTTAGCAACAACAACACTGACTTCACAAAAGGGTCTCAAAAGTTCGGCAGCTGCAGCTTCGATTGCGGTATGTATTACGCCTTGTAATAATCGGACTAGCCCACGACATGGCCGAGCTAGCTCATAAGACGGATTGCAACAATGAGCTGCGCCAGGAGCGGTACGTAGTCGTGTTTCTTTCAGTGGCAAGCAACCCGTACCTTTCTTTTGGCCTCGCTATGTGTAAATGCATATTCCTCTCGTCCTCACTGTATTCATGGTTTCCTCACATATCATGCATGGTAAAATACGTTGTATTGAACATTGTGTGATTTTAGGTGTTCTACCGCTGATCCGCGTTGCAAATATATACAGGGCATACATTGCTGCGTCCCGACGGACGGATAGAAGCCTCGAAGCTCGAGTCGAATCTGCCCGAAAAGCATCCGAGGTCCATCGAAGGCGCACTGGGAGGGGCCTGAGGATCACAGAGGAAGAGGTGCTCAACGACCGGATGTACGAGGAAATTGAAGACCTGCCGCATCTATATTACCAGCAGTTGACACACCACCTCACGACCGGCCCTCCAGAGCACATGGCACGGATGGCATCCTATCTCTCCAGCAATATTACACTCCGGAACGCCCTCAACCAGGCGATCAATTTATCCCATGATATGGGTGCTAACGCAGACGCAAGTGGAAGCCTTAGTCAAGCGATCTCAGTACCTACTTTCCGGTCCGCCCTTAGGGGCTCCTCGGCACACCAAACGGCTTACCCGCCGGTAAACACGCCTGCACCCCAAGGCCCCATACCCTACGCTCCTACAAGGTCATCGATCTCTTCTCCTTCGACACCTACGGTGCAGCTATCTCTTCCTTGCGTGCCTCCTCCTAACGCCAACTCCGCCCGGTTCCCCGTAAACGGAACGGAGTTTTACAGAGCGCCTCTCGGCTGGAACGCTTTTCACCCCTTGCCTTTCGAGGACACACCTTTTAGACGGAGTCAGATTATCCGGGCGCCAGCGCCAATCATTAGCGAAAGCCCCGTTCCTAGCCCGACAGTGCTTTCACCGGAGCAGTCTCAGAGATTGGACGGGACCTTCCCACAGGAGCCCGCCGTGGATGGCGAAAGTGTTATTAAAAATACTACGAAGGACTTGGTGAGCCATATACCGGCACCCCTTACACAAACTACCCCAGGCACGATAGCTGCTACTAGCTACAGCGATGTAGGATCGCCGGAGCGACAATCAAGACGGAGGAAGCGTGTATCAGCACATACATCTAGACTATCATTGAGGACTCTGGTGCCCAATATAGCTATGCCACGTATGGCAGAAACTCCTCAGAAGGACAATAGATCTGAGAGCTGCCTCCCGTCTCGAGCTGTAAAACGCAAAGCACTTAGCGAGTCACCTGAAGGCCAGCCGGCGGCAAAAGCACACAAGCCGATAGAAAATGTATCGCCAAGTCCCATAGCACGCATAGCTATGCCGGCTGCCGCAGACGAACAGGATCATTACGACTTTTTTGACTTTTCGCTGCCCCAAAACATCCAAGACCTCTTGGCCGCCCCAGAGTTCAACGCGGCTGGCGAGATGACGCCGGCTTTCGGAGCCTGTCTCGGCAGGGCCCAGGCCGCCGATCTAAAATCTGCGGGTTTGGCTTGCACCAATGAGGGCAAACCTGGTGAGACAGCCACTCTTGTCTGGGGCGGTGGTGGACCAGCAGCACATCATCTTGGGGACAAAGGCCTTAATATGGGATCGACAGCTTTCGCGCAAGGTCCTCCTACAATGTTGAATCTGGGACCCCCAAATATGATTGGCTTTGAGCCCGGGAACCTGGGTGAGTTTTGGGCCGAATTTTTCGGTCCCCGCGCCGTGCCGCAAAGCCAGGATGCTTCCGTCCCGCCGAACGAATCCTCATACGACGACGACGATGTGAATTGAAGAAACGGCGTTCGAGACCCGATAGAGGGGTCCAGGCTAGGCCACCGCTTGATAACCAGTTGGACTAGCCCCACCAGCACTGGTGACGGGAAACGCAAACGCCCAGCCTTGTCTTCCTTGACTATACTACAAGTAATTACCACAGGAGCGCACAGCAATATCCTTCACATGGCCGCACAACGCAGCCATTCGTTGCATTTTCCACCTTTCTTTTGACCCGATACCATTGACAGATACAACTCCGTCATCTTCTGCTCTGCATCTGTGCCATCCTCTCCACGGCACCCACGAACGGAAATGTACGTACATATATATACCCACCCAGCAAGGGATTGGAATATGGAACGAAATCACACGTAGAGCGCTCATATACCCTAGCGCTCAACACGATGAACTGTTAAGAGACTCCGTAGCTAAGAACCTCTATATCCAAGTAAATATATACATATAGTGTAATATAATACAATAAAATACATACACCACCCACGCCTCCCCTGCGACTCACTAATAGCCCACAGGCGGTGCAGCTGCAGCCGCGGCCTCAACGGGCCCCAACACCCCCCTACCATCACCCTCATTCATCATCTCGCCCAGCATCGCCTTCAACTTCTCCCTGCCCTCCGCGACATTCTCATTCCCCCACATGAGCACGGTACCCGGCAAGAAGCCATTACTTTCAAACACCTTGATATCATTCAACACATCCGTCATTATCGCCGCGGTCTTCGCATCCCCGCGCACGCCGTTCAGACGCATCTCGCCAACCAAGTCGACCACCGCCTGGATATCGCGGTACCCCGCCCACCGCGCCAGCATCATCTCGTTATAGACGCCAACCGAGCAACCGATGATGTAGCTCTCCGAGCCTAGCTGCTTGATCCGTTGGAACACAGCCACGCACGCCGGGTAGTCTTTATACACGCCGCGCAGGATGCGCAGCACCTCGCGCAGCAGCTTTGGGTAATTCGACGAGGGGGTGCCCTTACCAGCTGTGGTGGTCTGCACCATCGGCCAGACATGGGCGTCCAGGAACGCCCAGATTTCGAGATCTGTGGCGCAAGCGCTGAGAAGGGTCTTGAGCGCTGCGTATTCCTCGAGCCGTTCCTGGGAGTGTTCGTCGGTGAGGAGGCCGGCGGCTTCAGGGGTGAGGCTCATCGCGCTGGCGGCAGCGTAGCGGAGAGAGGCGGGGTAGTCGCCTTTGGCGAGGGCGGCGCGCATGCTGCCCTTTTCGGTGGGGGTGGGGGAGGTGGAGGTGCGTTCGGGGCCGAAGGAGACTTCGTCGTCGGCGGAGTTTTGCATGCCGATAGCGGATTCGAAGAGTGCTGAAATCATGGGGGAGGGGCGGTCGTGACGGACTTTGGATTCGTGGGTTAGAGGAGGTGGTGCGCCGGCGCTGGAAGCGGTGGGGGTGGTGGGAGTGGCGCCGCCGGCTTGCTTTTGCAAGAGTTTCTCAAAGATCATGTTGAAGATGAGCTTTTCGCGCTCCCGCGCTGGAAGTTACGCCGACGGCTGCTCTGGTAGAAGTTGTGGGGCGCGAGCGGCGCGGTTTCTATCGCGCCACCGGAGCCGCCGAGTGGAGAGGTCGGTGCCTTTTGCCGCGGCCGCAGCGCTTGTTCTTCTTCTTCGGTGCCCTCGCCGAACAGAAATCCGAGATTGGGGTCCGTCGCCGTGTCTGTGTCGGTCGAGTAGCCGCGCTTAACGGCAAGGCCGGGTGATCGCAGTGGCGACGGCGGGGGGTTGGAGAGGC
>KI966407.1:499204-518212 GCA_000525045.1 Drechslerella stenobrocha 248 | reverse complement strand
CACACCCCGCGATCTGGCGGCACGGCCTGCGCACCGCGCGACGGACGCCTTGACAGTGTTCATTAGGTCGTGATGTCGAGCGGCCGTTCGGTGCTGCCTGTTCTGTTCGCCGGTCCGCTTGTCCGCGTGCGCATGCTGCGGGTGTCGTATGCGTAGTAGCAGGTGGTTGAAGATCCCACTCGTGGCTCGACGTTTGGTGATTTTCTCTTTGGCGGTTGAAAAAAAATACCACATGCCAACACAAAACCTCAGCTCCAAGTTGCCTCGCCGTCAAGAAGGCATCGAATGGTTAAACACCAGGTCAGGTCGAGCTATCCATTCATTCAATCTTAGGCCGTACATACAGGTGCCGCGGCCATAACCCGGCGGACATTAAAGATATCACCCAGCCAAGCCGCCAACCCACACCGCAAACAACAGACCGCACGCACATGCTCTGCCATACCGTATACCATGGTTTATATCACAAGCAGCCAACATCGCACTGCCAACAACCGCGAGAGCGCCATTGTAGCATGAAGAGGAGAGGAGAACAGTAAAAACGAATACCAAACAGGCCATTGCAAGCGGTGATCAGGACAAGAAGGATGATCGAATTCAAGTAAACAGGCAAACGGCAGCAGCAACAGGCCTTCAATGTATATCCGTCGGCTAGATCCGGACTCAAGCAATACTATCAATACCAACCAGCAAAGAAAGGGGGAATTCTAGTGTTCCGGAATGGCAGGTATAACATCCAAAAACAGGCCAGAAAGAACAGGCAAAGGGAATAAAAGGACGATTCATTTCTACTATCCCGCACATACCCTAAAATGTTCAATGTCCATTGTCCAATGTCCAAAGCCCCGCACAAACGGCAACTGCCGCAAATCCTACCCTGAAGTATGTCTGTCCCCCGCTTCTGTTCAAAACTCAACGGTAAACTCCCAGGTCCCGTCCTGCAGCCCCTTCGCCGTCGTATCCAAAAGGATAACACGCCGGTTATTCACATACGCCGTCTTGTCCATCATCTCAACTTTGAGGTTCGCCAGTTGGTCCGTTGGCTTCTCAAACAACTCGCTGAGACCCTCCACTGCCATTTCCAAATCCTTCTGGTTCTCCTCAAAGATCGTGGTCAAGTGGTTTCGCTGCAAATAAAACGCAAACGCGTACGTCCACTTAAGCGTCTGGCGGCACTGCTGTAGCACTTTAGACGCCGCGTCAAGGTACTGAACCTCAATCCAGGACATCCCCGACGCGGACTGCAGCATCGTCATCTTCTTTTCCGTCTTGATGTATAGGTCTTTATCCAGCTTTCCAGACTGCTCGTGATTCGCATATCGATTATAGTACTGTCATCCACCTCACCGAGTTAGCCTCCCTTCCCGCACCTGCCGCCACTAGATATGAAGGGGACACTCACATGAAGGTACCGCTCCAAGGAAGCTCTACTTTTAGCTTGGATATCTCGCGCGTCCACTCCGGACTTCTCCTCATATCTATTACAATTATACCAACTTGTGCCGTGCTCGTTCCACGGGCCCATGCACACCCAGCAGAACTCGTGCTTGCANATGTCATATGGTTGCACCCGCCGTTCTTCTCGATTGTGCTCTGGCATTTGGGACACTCCTTCGTGTTTGCAGATATCCAGTTCGCCGTCTCAGAGTCGTCCTCGCACTTCTTCAGCCACTTCTTCACCAGCCCGCACGGACACGGCTGATGGTCGTTCGTCCCACAGCCAAAGCAGAAGTGGTGTCCGCACGTGCAGATAACCGTCGGGACAATTTCGTGTAACAACTTGTGGGACACACCGCAGTCGATCACATACTCGCAGTTCGGCGCCGGGCACCAGCGGAGGTTCTCCTTGTCCTCCACAAATGTCCTGTTCAGCAGCTCGCCGTACCTGAAATAAACCACGTTAGCACACCGAGCCATCCTAAACGGCTCCACGGCAGAGATACCAACCTAGCCATAATCGCGGGTGGGCAGAGCATGATGATTGACTTTGGGTCAACCAGAATCCTGCACTTATCGGCGGGGCACTGTATTCTGATCGCCTCGCCTTCCTCCTTGATCTTCTGCGAGACGTAATGCCGGTAACAATCTGCGCAATACCGATGGTTGCATCGCAGCGAGAAGGTCTGCAGCCCATCCCGGTCCTCGCAACAAATATCGCACATAAACCCAGGAATGGGCTTTAGCTCCGGCTTGTTGACGCCCGAAAGGTCCACACCGGCCTCTTCGAGTAGCTTCCCGGACCCGTCCATGTACTGCTCGATGAGCCGCTCCTTATTCCATTTGAAATGTCGAAGCAGCACAGCTGCGTTCTCGGGCGTCAGATCAAGAATGCTGGAAACCTCTTCTATCGCACCTCTCTGCGAGGTCTTGATCTGGTTCTCGGTCAGCACGGTAAATTCGACCTCGTAGGCCTTCCTTTGCGGCCTGTCGTCCTTATCGTCCAAGTACTGCGTCATGTCCTCCTCCTCAAAATCTGCGCAGCCCACAAAAATCCGTCAGCGAGAGTCCCTATATCGTAATCGCCGCCAAACCCTACACGTCGCCCAGTCTAAAAGCCCGATCAAGGTAGCAAAGAAACATGGAAATAAAACATACCGCTGTCCATGCTCTCATCGTTAAAGCCATCATCTGAAGCGCCAGAGATAAATTCATCTTCACTCATCTCCGACATCTTGCCCTTCTCGTGTTCGACCAGGGCGTCGTAGGCGGGCGAATAGACAGCGTCCTCGTGGCAGTCGCTGGCGCCAATAAGACGAGAGACGGCCGCGTTGCACGAGTGGGACCGCTTGGCAGGCCGCTCCTCGGGAACGGCAGCGTCGGAGGGTCCGCCTGACAGCGGCTGGCTACGAACTGGTACGGATGTGGACTCTGCAGGTCTCAGGGAGTCGCTGCCGGCTGGCGGGTGCTCTTCTTGATCTGACTGGCTCGCGGCGGCCGACGAGATCCTACGTTTCCTGGTGGACGGGAACGTGGTGGATGGTTTGGAGGGGTGAAAATGCCGAGGGGCTGGCTTCAAGGTCTTTCCTCACGGGGGAGATAGAACCTTGAGTTGTTCGTCACGGTAGTATTCGGCTGCACGGGGAAACGGGTGGCTAGGCGTCACCGGGTCGGAGAGGGAGTCTGATATTGCGTGCGCGGCGGCGGCGGCGGCGGCGGCGACAACGGCTGTGAGTGGCCGGTAGTACTGAGTGCGGTGAGGTCGAGGAACGCGGAACGGATGGACGGAGAAGAACAGGTTGAAGCCAAAGGGAGGGCGAGAAGAAGAAGAGGTCGAAGAGAGGTCGAAGAGAGATCGAAGGCGAGAACGGGTCCGACCTAGGTGCCTTTGGACACAAGTATATATGCCTGACAAGCCGTGGGAAGTGGAGAGACCTGCAGATGGGTTTTGGAGGAGGTTGCAAAGCAGGCCACGTGAAGGCAGAGGGCGGGGAGGAGACAGCCCCGGGAGGAACGGAGAGCAACGGCCACCGATGCTGGCCGGTAGGAGGTCAGGCAGGACTGATGAAGTTGATGATCACAGGAAGGGGCAGAGCGGAGAGAGATGGGGGAAGAGGAGGAGAGGAGGGCGGAGGCGGCTGGAGGGAGACGGTTGGCTTTGTCAGAGCCCGTCCAGGAGAAAAGAACCTTGGATGGAATGGCACTGCTCCATGATCAGGCACCACCACCACCACCACTTCCATTCATCAGTCCCACCAGTACCAGTACCACTAACCACCACGACGAATGCGCTGCTACGTGCACCGCTGGTTAGCCTGGCGAGAACAGCAGAGCTGTTCCCAAACGGGGCCTGTCGGCTGCACCAGGCGCCAGGGTCTCACGCCTGGCCAGTAGTGATGACTCTGCAAACCCAAGGCCTGCGCCATCGTCGGAACGCCGGGTCTCAGCTTCGAGCCTTACGCATTATACTTGAGCACTATATGGGGCACGATAGCGTCATGCGTATATCCGCCTCCGGCCAAGGATTCAGCAAACCGCTTCAAAAGTAAATTGCAAGGTATCAACTATCGCCAAATCTCGATCCACTGGTCCCGCGCCAAGGCCGGCAAACCCATGTCACAAAAAAAGCAGGGTGCCTCTAAAATCGACCCACCAACACCGCCAGATACGCCCCCCCATTTCTAAAACGGAAATCTACATGCATAGCTGCCATCTTCATCAATGGCTGATGTACTGGAAAACCTCAGTGACAACCTTCTCCTCCCCTGCGTATTCCCCCTCCTGCCGCAGCAATAAATCCTCAATCTTGCCCATCCCGTCCCCAGGAAAGTGGTTCCAAGTCGACGTGTCGCCGTACAGCATCGCTGGCGCCTTGACGTACTGCCTCCCGTCTGGCTTGCATCGCTTGCACTTGAACGTGTCGTGCGTGTCGCTCCGCGTGTTCGGTGTGTACTCGAATAGTTTCCTCAGATCCTCCGACCCAAAGTGCCGCTCGACATCCTGCGCTTCATCCACCACGCACGACGATAGCGACTGCTTGTGCGACTGCCGCTGGAAGATTTTTTCTTCGATCGTCCCTGTCGCAATAAAGCGATACACAAAGCCTGCACAAAAGCGTTAGGCTCCAACCTTGCATGGGGATTTCGTTAATGGGAGGGGACATACAGTCTTTCTTCTGGCCATCACGCCAGACACGGGCGAGCGCCTGCTGGTCTGCCGCTGGGTTCCAGTCTACCAGATGGATCAGTTTGAAGTTCTTCTAGAATACGTCCGTGACAACACTCACCAGGGTCGAACAAAACAAGACGATTGGCACCAATGAGATTGAGACCGCAACCACCCGCCTTGCTGCTCAGGAGGAAAATAAATTCCTCGCCGTCCGGATTATTGAATTTATCCACAAGCTTCTGCCGCTTATTGACATTCATCGTCCCATCAAGCCGTAGGAAGCCGTACCTAAACGCACAATGTCAATCGTAGCTCTCGGAATGCAAGGGTGCCGAAGGTGCTTACCCCTTCGAACGGGCTAGCTTTTCGAAAACGTCCAACGTTTGAGTGTAATTACTGATGAGAACAATCTTGTCGTTGGTGTCTTGCCGAATCCTAGCCAGCATTCTGTCAAGAACGAGCATCTTTCCGGAGTAGCAGACATTGACGAAGCGGCCATCCCGACCCCTGGCCGCCTTTGGAACAAAGTCCTCAGGGAAAAACTCCTCGCTCCCGTGCAAGTCGCCAGGAAGCTCGAGCAAATCAGGGTGGTTGCAAAGCTTCTTCAAGACGTTGATTGCTTTCAATGGTTTGCACCCAACACCTCGCAGCAGTTTTCTGACCTCGGAACTGGTCACGAAATGGTTATATAGGTCCTTCTGGAACGGGGCCAGGTTACAAAAGACGACATGCTCGTACTTGACGGGCAGGTATTTAGACAAGATGTCGTTGGTTCGCCTAATGATAAACTTGTTGACGAGTCCGAACAGCTCCTTCAAACGCTCATCGCCTTTTTCCCTCGCCTTCTCATCGCTGTTTGCGTCACGGCCCTTGAGAATTGGCATCTCGTATTTCTTGCGAAACTCGGCGCGGGAGCCAAGGTAGTCGGGGTTGGCAAAATTGAGCAACGAAAAGTACTCGGTCAGATCGTTCTGGATCGGCGTGCCAGATAATATCACGCGGCGTCTGACGTTCAGCCCGGTCAGTGCAGTGAACGTCTGGCTCTCTCCGTTCTTCAGCCGATGTCCCTCGTCGCACAGCATCAACCCGATTTCTGTGTTCCCCAGCTCCGAGGCGTAGAGACGTAGGGTTTCATAGGATACAATGAGCACAGGACGGACAATTTGGTTGCCGGATGCAATGGCCCATTGCTTGAGCTGGCTAATGAGCTCTTCTTTGGTCGCCTTGCCGTCGATGGCAAAGGGGTTGATGGTGCCTGGACCCAGCCATTTTACTTTGAGGGTGTTAGACGGAATTATCCGTATCGTGAAAAAAGGGGGATCATGTGCTCACCCAGCTCGTTGGCCCAATTGCGGACCAAACTCGAGGGACACGCGATAACACATTTCCCGATTGTAGAACGGCCGGCCTCTGGCGCTTGCTTGAGCAGCGTCCACATCAGAGTTATACATTGCAGCTGCGCGGTGTTAGTCCGGTCATGCTATCACATGCAAGACGGGGTATGAAAGGCTTACCGTTTTCCCAAGACCCATCTCATCAGCCATAATGCAACCATAGGCCTTGCTATCGATAAGGCCGGTTGTGGCCCGATACAGGAACTATAGAGACGATGGTCAGAGTCACTGCGGGACGGCTTGGCACACCAGCATGATACCGCGCATACCTTGACTCCCTCAATTTGATGTGGGCGCAGGACTTTCGATAGCCTGGGGTCAATCACAACGGCGACACGAGGGATCTCAGACTTGTCGAGTTTTTTTATCCCCAGGATCTCTGCCAGCGATTTGCTCGGACGTTTGGCAACGGCGGATTGCTCTGGCTCGTCGGGCTGGGGTGCTTGTTCTGGAGTTTCCTCCTTGACATCATCGATAGTTGGATCGTAGAGGACAATGGCAAACTCCCCAGCGGGGTCGTGCAAAGCTTTGGGGATGAAATTGGCGCCCCTCCTCATTCCCAGAGCAATGGCCGTGCGGCTCTCACTGACACGAGACTTGTCGACGAAGGGTACAGAGAACTTGCTCCGGAAGGCGGTCTCTGCATCCTTGACTTTGAAAACAGGCTGCTTGTTCGCCTCGCGGAGGGCGAGGACGGCGCCGGGAGCGGTCCACGACACCTCTTCATCCTCGTCATTAGCATCGGCGCCAGAGTAGTCAACCTTGCGACGCTTTCTGGGGGGGAGGACGGTTTGACGTTTGGGGGTCGCAGAGCCGGGACACTTGAAGGGCTTGAAGGAGGGTGAGTCTTGGACGGTGGCGTTGACCCTGAAGACCTTCTGGGTGGGTCTGCGGTTCTCTGATAGCTGGGCGAGGGGGGATCGGAAGGCGGGGAGGGGGGTGGAGGGCTTCTGATTGTTGGCCATCTTGACTTTGATGCCCAAGGCAGACCGAGGAGGGAGGGTTGAGGGGACCAAATGGCAGGATGGGTTGGAAGAGAGAGACGCGTGTGGACGAGCTGGTCGGAAGGAAGTCGCGTCATTGGCAACTTGCAGCCGTTTGTTGACACCACGCCATGTCACGTGATCAACCACACCGCTAAACTCCGCCGACCGCTGTGTGACACAACAAACACAAAGTCACTCCGATGTACTAGTATGTTGGAGCCGGTTGGCGGGACAGCATTTCATATCTAGTAGTCATGACAAGACAAAGACAGAGACGAGACAACTTGAAGACAAGACAAAGACACCCTCCGGAATAGACATCGCCATCCTCGAGGCAGGCCAGCCCGGCATCACAACCGCAAAGACCAAGCACTATCACACACCAGACGAAAGGGTCCGAGCAGTGCAGGGGCCAATCTGACTCCTTTCCAAAGGCTCCTCGGCAGGCGGCGCCACCACCACCACGATCACGGAAGGCAGACTGACCGGCGGTGACTGTTACTCAGAACCATCTTGGTAGCGAGACACAAACCGCGGGTGACGATGCAACCGTTGGCCAAGTCAAGATGGATACCATGCAGGCTGACCGCCAGACTTGCAGCTTGAGTCATCCGCACCGCTCGCGATGTCTTTCCAGGGTCAGATACTGCAGTACTAGTCACTACCTAAAAAGTACTTGGTATCGGCTAGGCGTTGTGCGCTTCCCTGCACCACCACACAGCTCCGTTTGGTCAACACCACAGTCCACGCTCGTTCCTCCTCCTCCCCGGTCTTTGTCTTCGAGGATGAGATCCGATATTTAACAAGGCCCGTCCTCCCTCATCTCCTCCCTCGCCTTCATCCTCATCCTCATCCTCTTCATCCTCCTCGTCCTGCTCATCTCCTTCCCTCTGTCAACTTCAACATCCCCATCTAGGCAGGCACTCGACAGCTCCCACCTGCACCCTCCAGCTAGTCCCTGCCAAGATCCACCACGCCATCAAGCCCCGGATCCTGCTCACTGATTTCCCCCCCAGTGGACCGAAAATATTTAACACCAGGTCGTCCCCCCCTCTCTACTTCCGGCAGGACAACCGCTCGCAGTTATCACTCGCGGTCCCTCCATTGCTGTTCGTTCGGTATCAAACCTGCTCACGCCCACGATACCTGACAACCTCAAACCCCGCCAAGCAGACAAAGACCTAAGAACCAGCATCGGCATCAGCGGCAGCAGATCCTGCTCTCCTACCACAATCACAATCATCTGCAGAGCCCGTCACGATGTTTTTCGCAGGCGGCCTCGCCCAGAATCCTGCCGCCATGGTCCTCGGCGCAGGCATGTACAACCAAATGCCCATGAACAACGGAGGGCAACCTCCCGTCCAGAGCGATGAGGCCCTAGCTTCCATCCCCGGCGCCGAGATGGTCAAGCGGCTGCTCGACCAGTACGGCATCGACTCCTCCATGCTGATCACCATCGGCATGCTGCTCACCATCTTCAACTCCTTCACCGGCCTCTACTCCTTCTTCCTTAGTCTCGTCTACCAGGCCATGAACTTCTTCGCCGCCTATTTCCTCTCCAAAGCCAGCATTCGCTCGAACGATGAATGTTTCGACTATATCATGGAATACCTCTCCCGGAACGAAATCTCCACCGATTCCCGTCTCTTCCATGTCAGCACCCAACAGGACATCATCCCCAGAAAGCACAAGGCCATGTTTTACGACGGTGCCACTTTTTCCGCCATCAACCGCCCTGACAGCGAGTTTGT
Source organism: Drechslerella stenobrocha 248 (assembly GCA_000525045.1). NCBI lineage: Eukaryota > Fungi > Ascomycota > Orbiliomycetes > Orbiliales > Orbiliaceae > Drechslerella > Drechslerella stenobrocha. The sequence goes on along the minus strand of KI966407.1, from coordinate 509,476 downwards.
CCAAACCGACGAGTACGGCCCGAAGCTCAAGTTCATCCCCGCCAGCGCGAAAAAGCACTACTTCTTCTTCGAGAAGACCCTCTTCATCATCGAGCGGACAATTGAACACACCGCTACCCACAGTAACAATGGAGGTGGTGCCAGACCTGACGATGAGACCGTTGAAATCTGGACCGTTGGAAGAAATCCCCTTGCCCTCCGACGTTTCCTCGCCCATTGCAGAGTCCTCTTCATGAAGCAGCAGCAGTACAAGACCATCCTACACACCTGCGACAGCTACGATATGAGATGGTCTGCCTCCCAAACCCGGCCCATCCGCTCCCTCGATTCCGTCGTCATGACCTTCAAGGACAAAGACAGACTCCTCACCGATATCGCCGAATACCTCAGCCCCAAAACAAAGTCGTGGTACGCAGAACAAGGACTCCCCTACAGACGCGGCTATCTCTTCTACGGCCTACCCGGAACTGGCAAGACGTCTCTGACAACAGCCATCGCCGGTGCCTTCAATCTCAAGCTCTTCATCCTATCGCTTGGTAGCCAGAACCTTCACGACAACTATGTCCAGGAACTCTTCCTGTCTCTCCCCCCGCGCGCAATCGTTCTCCTTGAAGATGTCGACTCCGCGAACGTTGACCGTGACTATGGCTATGGCGTCCCTCAAGACGATGACATTGACTCTGAAGATGATGAGGAAGTGGACAAGGCTCTCAACCGCGGCTCCTCCCGTCGCCCGTCGAACGTTTCCCTCTCCGGTCTGCTCAATGCCATAGACGGTGTCGGTAGTGCGGAAGGACGTGTCCTCATCATGACTACCAACCGACGGGAATCTCTCGACTCGGCGCTTATCCGTCCCGGTCGTGTGGATATGGAAATCGAATTTGGCCGGGCCAACAATGAGGTTCTAGAGCAAATCTTCATCCAACTGTACTCTGGCAAGAAGCAGCAAATGTCATCGCTGGCGCTCGAGCAAGAAGAAAAGAAGAGTGAGAAGGACGTTCTTGCTGAAGCCGCGCATAAGCACGAGGTCGAGGAGCTGGCCAAGAAATTCGCCTCGATGGTACCGGAAGGCATGTTTACTCCTGCTGAAGTTCAGAACTTCCTACTGCCGCGCAAGCGTGACCCCAATCTGGCTCTCAAGGAACTGCCCGACTGGCTCAAGATACAGACGGACAACCTCAAGAAAGCAGAGGAGAAGGATAAGCGGAAACGGGCCAAGTTCCTACAGCGCCGCCATAAATGGTTCAAGCAGCGCAAGCAGATGAAGTTTCTGAACCAGGATGATGACAGCGATGCAGAGAGCGCCGACTCCCGGAAGAAGAAGAGGCATAGCAAGGAGTTCCTCGAGGATATCGCCGAAGAGAACGGCGAGGATAAGAAGGACGAGAAGAGCGAGGAGCCAGCCAAGGAGGGCGAGGAGACCAAGGAGGAGAAGGATGTAGTTCCGGAGATCAAGACCGAGAATGTCGATGGCGATGACAGCAAGAGCAAGAAGAGCGAGGAGGGTGATTGGTCCGATGTCGAGACTAGCCGACCCGCCAGCCGACCAACTGAACCGTCGACATGATCTGTCAACGAACACCGCCCTGACCCAACCCTCTTCCAGGCACTCCCATGCTTGGTTTGTTTTAGCTTTTTTTTTTTTTATAGCAGCAGCTTGGATTGTATACTTGTACATGTACATACAGGTGTTCGGATGTTGTTGCAATTCTTCGGTTACGAGTTTGGAGCCCTTGCAAGCTTGGGAATGCTGTTTGTTGGTTTTTTGGCATGTCGTCAATGTATCACATGCAGAATATATCCTTTATACGATCATGGCATCCATATTGTTATTTGTAGACGCCATCATGCATGTACATATGCCGTCAACGTTGTTATCCATCTATCTGACTATATATATATACATTTACAAAACCAACATCCACCTCGAATGAATATGTGAGACCATAGTACCAGCTGGCCCGGGGCATGCAGCCGCCAGGAACCATAGACGAAACCACACTGCATCCCGCCTTACTACAACCTGGCCTGTTGACAATGTCGTCCCTCTTGGTAGTGACCAGCATTGACATCAAACCTCTCTATGTGGGAGAGTCATTAAACTATCCCGGCTTTGATAAAAATACTCGCGTAATTCTAAACTTGTGCGCTCCCGGTAGAAATAATTGTGCTACCGTGTGTTCCCCACAGCGGCGGAAGCCACCCGGCCGGACATACGCTGTGCGGCAACGCTGAAGACGGCGATGGAAGAGACGAAGAGAATTAGGTTCCAGAACTAGGGAGGGTGGAACAAATTTTTTTTCAGAATGTCAGTTACGAAGGGGTGGGATGCATATGTTTGGTGGAACGTACAGCCGATCTAGAGTATGAGCTGTCTTCGGGTTCGGTGCGCGCGTTGGCGAAGAGGCGGCGGAGGTTTGGTAGGGACGCCTTGGATAAGATGCGAGTATATGGTTAGCCAGGAACTGGCGCAGTGCGGGGGGTGGTATGGTAAACGATATGTGATGAATGTCCTACCATCTACGCGGTGGAGTTTGCAGTTGGCGCAAGGAATACGCCCTGCCCGCCGACCCGAATGAATGAATGAGAATGTGGTGTTTTATTCCGCATCATTCTTGCGTTGGATGCTTGGCCGTGTCGTATCACCGAGTTGGATCTGCGGTGCGGTGCGGTGCTGTGGTGGATCTAATCTAATCTAATCTCAATCCTACTTCCCACTCGAAGCTCAACCGCAGCTCGCGACAGCTCACCCATCCAACCGCCACCCTCGACCTCACCGCCACCGGACCCAGGCCGACGATACACACCCCCCACCTCGATACAGCACCTACAGCATCCATCTACCCGTCCCACGGGCTCTCCACCGCCACGAGAGTCGCAACCGCAACCGTAGCCAGCGTGTCCTAACCTCTGCCCGCCCCGCGAGCTCAGCTACGCCGGGCAATCACGTTCCGATGATGGCAGTCAATCGCATTCGGAATGTCTTCCAGGTTCCGCGCAAGGGAGAAACATTCGAGCTGAGGAGCGGGCTGGTACGGCATACCCCGATCCCACCTTTGATTGATTTGACCCCTTTAGTCACAGACGTCGTCGTCGTCGTCGTCGTCGACTGTGTATTCACGTTCGCTGTGGCTGACGAAACGCACGCTCCTCCGTCCACCTAACAGGTCTCCCAATACGCCCACGAAAGGTACCGACGACTCACCCACCCACCCGGGGCCTCGATCTACATGCAGTGGAAAGCGGAGAGGCTAACGTAGGGTGCAGAAAGGATGCAATACAACGCACAATCATGGCGATGACGCTCGGCAAGGACGTCTCCGCGCTGTTCCCGGACGTGCTCAAAAATATCGCCACGCCGGATCTGGACCAGAAGAAGCTGGTCTACCTGTACCTCATGAACTATGCCAAGTCCCATCCCGACCTCTGCATCCTCGCCGTAAACACGTTTGTACAAGTACGGACGACTCCCCACCCCGCATCGGGTCCGGTTGCGGGACTGATCGTGTGTTTGGCTAGGACTCGGAGGACCCGAACCCGTTGGTTAGAGCGCTCGCGATACGGACTATGGGGTGCATTCGTGTCGACAAGATGGTGGATTACATGGAGGAGCCGCTGAGGAAGACGCTTAAGGTATTGATTTCGTCATTGCGTGCCGTGCGCACGCACGCACATCCTTTTTTGTTTCAATTGGAAGATGCTAAGTTGGGTGTAGGACGAGAGCCCGTACGTGCGCAAGACGGCGGCGATATGCGTCGCCAAGCTGTTTGATTTGAACCCGCAGATGTGCCTAGAAAACGGGTTTCTAGAACAGCTGCAGGAGATGATTGGCGATTCGAATCCGATGGTATGTTGCAGGGGCGGCATGTTGCACCACGGACCGTACAGAGGGCTGACGAGCGGGGTGATAGGTTGTGGCGAATTCGGTAACGGCGCTGGCGGAGATCCAGCATTCCGCGCCGGAAACGGAAGCGCTTGTTGTGACGCCGGCGGTGTTGAAGAAGCTGTTGCTGGCGCTGAACGAGTGCACGGAGTAAGGGAGCTACATGTGAGATTGTCTGGGGGGGTGGCTAACGTGAGCACTGTTGGCAGGTGGGGACGGATTACGATTCTGACGCAGCTGGCGGAGTACCACACTTCGGATCTGAAGGAGATGGAGCACATTTGCGAGCGGGTGGTGCCGCAGTTCCAGCATGTGAACCCCAGTGTGGTGATATCAGCGATCAAGGTTGTGTTTGCGCATATGAAGGGCGTGAACTACGAGTTGGTCAAGACGTACATGCGCAAGATGGCGCCGCCGCTAGGTAGGTTGCATAAGCTTTTGCGGAATGTTGTCTTGTTTGGTATATTGACGGATAACGGGCAGTCACGCTGTTGTCGTCGGCGCCGGAGGTGCAGTATGTGGCGCTGCGCAACATCAACTTGCTGCTGCAGAAGCAGCCGGATATCCTGTCGAAGGAGATGCGGGTGTTTTTCTGCAAGTACAACGACCCGCCGTACGTCAAGCTGGAGAAGCTGGAGATTATGATACGGATCGCGAATGAGGCGAACGTGGACCAGCTGTTGATGGAGCTGAAAGAGTACGCGCTGGAGGTTGATATGGACTTTGTGCGGCGGGCGGTCAAGGCGATTGGGCAGTGCGCGATCAAGATTGAAGCTGCGAAGGACAAGTGCGTCAACGTGCTGATGGACTTGATCAACACGAAGGTCAACTATGTTGTGCAGGAGGCGATTGTTGTGATCAAGGTGATATTGTCATTCTCTACGTGGGTTTGTTGGTTGGTTGTGGTGCTGACGCGGTTGGTGGTGGGCAGGACATTCTACGCAAGTACCCCGGGTACGAGGGGATAATACCGCAGCTGTGCCAGTCGCTCGACGAGCTGGACGAGCCTGATGCGCGGGCGGCACTGATTTGGATTGTGGGGGAGTATGCGGAGAAGATTAATAATGCGGACGAGATACTGTCGACGTTTATAGAGGGGATTGATGAGGAGGAGACGGTGGTGCAGCTGCAGCTGCTGACGGCGACGGTCAAGCTATTTTTGAAGAAGCCGCAGACACAGGCGCTGGTGCAGAAGGTGCTGCAGAGCGTGACGACGAAGAGCGACAATCCTGATTTGAGGGATCGGGCGTTCATCTACTGGCGGCTGCTGTCGAATGACCCGGCGTTGGCCAAGGTGGGTTTTTACGGCGGGGGATGGGATTTTACTTTGTGGGAGGGCTAATCTAATGGATTGGGGCAGACGGTTATTTTGGCGGACAAGCCACCGATCACGTCGACGATCAAGTCGTTGCCGACAGGGCTGCTGGAACAGCTGCTGGCGGAGATTTCTACGTTGGCGTCGGTGTACCATAAGCCACCGGAGACGTTTGTTGGACAAGGGCGGACGGGGGCTGACGCGCTGCAGAAGCGGGCGCTCGAGTACGTTTCCCCTTCTTTCGTGCTTTTTTTCGTGGTTTTCCCCTTCCTTTGTGCTTTTTTCGTGTTTTCCCCGTTCTTCTGTGCTTCTCCATTTGTGATTTTCCGTTCTTTTGTGCTTTGTGCTTTTCCATTTGTGCATCCCATTGGTGGGTTTTTGTGCGGCGGTCTTTTTAATTGCAGAGGGTATTACTTGTGTGGAATTGAGATTAACGGGGCGGCTGGCGGGATAGGGAGGCGCAGCAGAACGCGCGGGAGAACCCGATACAGGCGGCGGCAGCGGTGGCGGGCGGCAAGGCGGCGAATGTGGAGAATTTGCTGGACATTGATTTCGATGGTGGGGCGCCGGCGAGCGCGTCGACGCCGGCAAACGATCCGTTTGGGATGGACAGTGCGGGGACGAGCCGGGTTGCGAGCCCGATTTCGGGGTTGTCAGCGAACCCGGCGGGCGGGGCGGTAGTGACGAATAATTTGGATGATCTGCTGGGGGTGTTTGGAGGGGATGGGAACGTGAATGTGGGAGGAGGAGGGGGAGGAGGGGGGATGGATGCGCTGGGAGGGCTTGAGGGGTTGAGTTTGGCGGAGCAGCCGGCGACGGCGACGGGGACGGGGCAGCGGCCGCAGATGAAGAATGAGGACATTATGAGCCTGTTCTAGTGATGTTTTGTATTTTATTTTACTTTTTATTTTTGGAGGGGTGTGGAAGGGAAGGGAACCGAATTGAATGTGTTTCGTAAGATTAGATTTTGCATGTCGGGTCGGGGCTTTGACTGTGACGGGCGTGGAGATGTCTGGATTTGGGCGACGGGGATGGCGGTTGGTTCTCGCCAAGGGCGCGGGACAGGGGGGGCCGGTTGGACCGACGTCATCGGGCAGGGCTACGGGTACACGGTAGTCCGCGTCTATCCTGTGTCTGGGAGCTAGGACGAAGGAACCGAGCACGAGGCATTGCTACGCTGGATCTGGCTACTGGCACGGAGCAGAGTGCTGGAGCGAGGGACTCCGCGGCCTGCGCTTTACTTTATCGGGGGAGGGAGGACAAGCCGGACGCACGAGAGGTCTTGGACCGGGTCTTGAGCGTCCGTTGGAGGCACTCTCCGCTGCGCTGTCGGACGAGGCATTTGTGCAACGGCGGGTCGTCGAGTCAGTCAGTCAGTCAGTCAGGGACGACAATGGGAGGGACAATGGGAGGGACAATGGGAGGGACGGTGGGAGGGACGGTGGATTCGGTTGCGAGCCCTTTGTGCGCGAAGGGGCAGTTGGGCGCTGCGGGGCAGAGAGGAGAAAGGGAGATAAGCGAAGGTCTTGGTGCTCCGTCGGGGGAAGGAGGGAGAGAAAGGAGGTGATGGTGGAACACGAGGAGGGAGATCTTTGACAGCCTTTCTGAGGGAAGGACGAGACGAGCAGCCGGCGCCGTTGTGAGAGCTAACGAAAGTCAAGTGCTATCCGGCGAGAGGAGACAGGAATGAGAGAGAGATAGAGGAAGAGAGGAGAGGAGAGGAGAGGAGGAGATGACAGGAAGACTGACTGGCTGGCGTTCGTGCATGGATGGGGCAGGATCTGGGCTGCGGGTCGGCTGCGGCGGGCGTTCATTGGCTGCAGGATGCAATGCAGCATTCCACGGCCTTTGTATCTTTCGGACTGTCTGGAGGTTTTGTTTTTTGGACTCTCTCTGGAGGTTTTGTTTTTTGGAGACTTTGGTTTTGGGACTTTGGTTTTGGGACTCTGTCTGGGACCTGTCTTTTGGAGGAAGCATCCGAAGAGCAAGAGAAGGGAGAAAGGAGGGAATGTGACCGCGGCCGTTGTGAGGCTAACCCAGTCCGACAGGCTCAACCCGGCCGCGGGTTTCATACGGTGGAGCTTCTTTTGGAGGTTTTGTGGGGGGCTGAAGGGATCCCGCCCTTTCCACCGAGTTTCTTTTTTCGCCGTGTCATATTTGATGTCTCTGTTCGTAGTCGGACAGTTGCTCGTTGCTCGTAGTCGGACAGTTGCTCGTAGTTGCTCGTAGTTACTAGTAGTACTCACAGTCAGTTACTGGCAGTCGGTCTGTGCGTCAGTTGCTGGCAGTCGGAGGAACGGCGATGGTGTAAACAGCAGCGGTGACAATGGCGATGCTCCGATGAGGTGGTGATGGCACGAAAATGGTGGTGTGTGGAGATGGCCAGACCGTGTATATATATCAACCAGGCCCGCGTCTAGACCGGCCTCGCCTCCTTCTCCATTCCCCCGTCCGCTCCAGTCAGTCAGCCAGTCACTCTACTACTCACTCTGCTACTCGCTCTGCTGGGCCATCGCCATCGCCATCCCATCACCTTCCTATCCCATCCTCCTCGACGGTGTTTCGTCTCACTACCGTTCTTCGTCCCTCCGTCGGCTCTGTCCGTCCATCCGACCGTCCCTGGCACGGCGGCGGCGGCACCCCGTCACCAGGGCAGCTTCAGCTGAGCTGCACCGTCCGTCTACCATCTCGTGTCTTATTTCGTGTTTTATATCTCGTGTCCCATCTCGTGTTCTCCCTCGCGGTCGAGTCCGGTCCAAGCTCCACCGGTGGAGTTTCCCGGTTGGCCATTCCGCGATCGCGACTCGATCGCTTCCCTGCGCCAAGCTGGTGCCCGCCCTGACAACATCAACATCACTATCACCATCAACATCAACATCTCCAGCCATCGCCAATTGGCCCTCCTTCGTCGCCCGTCGCCCCTTACCGGCTCTCTTTCTCCCTCTCTTGTCCTCCCCCTCTCTCTGTAGACATCTACGCCCGACTCTCTCTCTCTCTCTCCGTAGACCGGCTGTCCGTCGTCCACCAACCCTGCCATCCCGCTCGCGTGGCCACAGATCGATCGATCGATCGATCACTCACTCACGAGCCCGTCCCCAATCTCCTCCCGCAACCATGGACGCTGGCGAGGGCGGCTCCGGCGGGAAAGGCACCGCCCTCACCGCCGGCAATGGCGCCGACTTTGTCAAAAAACTATACCGGTACCACGCCCTGCTCCCGACACGATCCCTCCTCGTCTTCCTCCTGCTAACCCGGTAACCCGCCAGAATGCTGTCCGAAGAAAAGCACCAGGCCGTCGTCAGGTGGTCCGAGACCGGCCAAAGCTTCATCGTCTACGACGTTCGTCCTCAATCCCTTCCCAATCCGCCCGCCGCGCTGGCTGACCAACCGCTCTCCGCAGAACAACGACTTTACAAAAAACGTCCTGCCCCAGCACTTCAAGCACAGCAACTTTGCCAGCTTTGTCCGCCAGCTCAACAAGTACGACTTCCACAAGGTCCGCGCCAACGAGGACTCGGTCCCTCCCGGGCCCAACGGCGTAAGCTCCATCTTTCCCGGCCTCTCAACCTCACCCTCCCTCTTCTAATTCCGCGCCGCGTTCGCAGGACCAAGCCTGGGAGTTCCACCACCCGCAGTTCCGACGGGGCAATGACAACAACCTCGAGGGCATCAAACGCAAGGCCCCCTCCCAGCGCCAGAAGAAGGAGTCCGAGGAGCCCCAGGTCTCCGCCGAGGCCCAGGCCGTCATCATGCAGCTCCAGAACCGTCTGGAGGACGTCGTCCTCCGCGCCGAAGACCTCTCTCGCAAATACCACAGCAGCATACACGAAATCTACAGCCTCAACGCCCGTATGAGTCGCCTGGAAGAAATCCTCGGCCGCTTCATGCGCACCGGCCAAGTCCCCCAGGACACCGGCCCGGACGGCGGCTACGTGCCCCGTCACGGCGACCAAATGCACGTCGCCGCCACCACCCGCACCGCAACAGCAACAGCAACAACAATCGCACGGTCATCCCAACGGCTACGGCGAGATGAACGGGAACGGCATGGCGGCGGATGCGTTCACGCTCAGCGGGTTTGGGAACACCGCCTCGCAGTCCGGGATCGCCCTGGACGCCACGGACCCCCAGGTGTCGACCACCTTCCGGCAGGAGATGCGCCGCCCGCAGGGCCTGCGCAAGAAGAGCACGGGATTCGTCGCCCCGCGTTGGCGCCAGACGCCCAAGGTCCTGCTTGTCGAGGACGACGCCACCTGTCGGAAGATTGGCCTCAAGTTTCTCGAAGCGACCGGGTGCAAAGGCTATTTCGCTGTAAGTCCCTTTTGTCTATAACCACTCGCAGCTCACGCGCTCACCCTTCACCGCCAGTGCGATGGCTTCGAAGCCGTCCGGAAGATCCAGGATGCGGGCGACCACGGCTACGACATGATCCTGATGGACATCATCATGCCGCATCTCGACGGCGTGAGCACCTGCCACATCATCCGCACCACCCGGCCGGACCGGCAGGACCCACCCATCATCGCCATGACGTCCAACATTCGCTCCACCGACATCAATGTCTACTTTAACGCTGGTAAGCGGCAGCAGCCACCCCCCCTTCTCCCCAACCAGATACATAGTTGACACGGACGGCGCCAGGCATGATTGATGTCCTCCCCAAGCCGTTCACGCGGGACGGTCTGCTGCAAATGCTGCAAAAGTACCTCAACCGGCTACGGGACGACCCCTCGGACTCCGCCGTGCCCCACAGCGGCCGCCCCACCAACGGCAGCAGTCTCCCGCCCCTGCCACCGTACTCGGTCGCTTCGGCGGCGGCGTCAAAGCTGGATTCCAAGGCGACCACATCGCCCGTCTTAAAGATCGAGTACGACGCCGCGCCGACATCCCACCCAGACGACGACGACGACCATACGACCAATGGGGCGCACGACACGCCCGACAGCTCTCTCGAGGTTGTCCCCCCGTCGTCGTCCATCATCGCTGTCGCGGGGCACCATGCGCACCACCATAACGGCGGCGCCAGCGGTGCAGACGCGCCTGCTGGCGACTACACGTTTGCTGCGGACGGCGG
>KI966407.1:398935-480395 GCA_000525045.1 Drechslerella stenobrocha 248 | reverse complement strand
TGGGCTACCTTGCAGGGCTGGAGAACATTCGCGAGGCGGTGGCATTTCCGCGGTGGCACGACCGGTGTCTCTGCTGAGGTTCTTTTCGTGATGTGCAGGGACTACGTAGTAGACTTACATGTGGACTAACATTATAGACTGGGGACTGGGCCGGTGATTTAGCCGGTGGTTTACTTGAGTGTATCGACATTGCGATGGATGCGATGGTGTGCCTGGTTACGAGACCGATACGACGGACGATGGATATGTATTGCAGCAAAACACGATATTACGATGTACGACGGACGATGGAATGGACGACGAATAGATATTACGACGGACAATGTACGACGGACGATGGAATGGACGAGGAAGCCAGAATGGGTACTGGGCGGCTATTCGGAAGGCCGGCTGGGAGGGCTTTTCTGGAGGCTTCCCCACACGGCGGTCGTAATTATAGCACGGGCAGCGTGGCAGGGCGCGGCGGACTTGGCTTTTTTTCTGTTGTGGGAGAAGAAGGAGGCAGAAAGTGGCCAGCGGAGATTTCCAGCAGATCAACAAATGGCTTGGGAGCAGAAATAAATCACGCAAGTGGGTGGTGCTGGGGGGGCTGATTGGCTCCGGCGGGCAGGTAAGCTTAAATTAGCGTGAGCTGGGCGGTGAGGATTAAGATTTGGGCAATTAAGATTTGGGTGGCGACATGGAGGGGGATTAAGGTTTGCTATCGTGTTCCGGAGATGTCTGTAGATGTGGGTGATGGGAGTGATGAGTGAGGGGAGTGATGTAGGAGTGTAGATGGAGTAGATGCAGAGTAGAGACAGAGTAGATGGAGTGTAGATGCAGAGAGACGAAAGACGAGAGAGACAGAAGACGAAAGACGAGACGAGAGACGAGAGAGGCCAAGCGGCCAAGCGGGAGCGTGGTCTTTGTCCGGTCGACGAGACAAATGGAGATGCTTGGAAGCCTCGGGTGCTCCACTGGATAAGGTTTGGGCAGAGTCTTCTTTCCTCTTCCGTTGTCGTCGTCGTCCTCTTGTTCTCCCTCTGCTCTGTGACTGTGACTGGACTGTTGACTGCTTTATGTTTTGTATTCTGTTGGTTGACGGTTGACTGGACTGTGACTGTTGTTTTGTATTCTGTTGGTTGACGGTTGATTCGAGGTGGATTTAACCTCCCTGCGCCGTTTGTCTGTTCGGCCTGGGTTGCCCGGCCTCCCACTCATCATCATCATCATCTTTGTATCTTCACATCTTCACATCACCATCACCACCACCACCACCACCACCACCACCTCCTCCCGTATCGTCGACACTCGGCCTCCATCCCGCATCCCGCCGCACACCGCTCAGGACGTCCCCCCCGACTACCGCTCGTCCTATCTACTACTAGTATCCATCGCTCGCACCACCCCCGGTCGACTCCTCCGTCCCATCACCATCACCATCACCATCCTCAGCTCAGCTCAGCTCAGATCTCCGTCTCATCACACCTCCAATCCCCCCCCTCTCCTTCTTCCTTTCCGTTGCCGGGCGATTACCATCCGTCTACCAGACGTCCATCATCATCCCTGTGCGCTCTACCAAGCGAGATACTACCACTACCACCACACTCGGTAGGTCCTCACCTCCCCCGTTGTCCTTCTCTCCCACGAATCCTGTCAACTGCCGTTCGCTCGCACTCACACACCACGCACAGCCATCCGCTCGACACCGTTCGACGCCCGTCGACACCCGTCGGCATCCCTCTAACAACAACTCCCCTTTGCGTCCGTCCATCCATCGCAGCATACCAGGACACGCCATCGGTCTGCACCCCTCCCCTCCCCCACCTCCACAGTCGAAGCACACCAAAGGAAGGACGGACGACGATGGAGACCTACCATGGCATGGTCCGGTCGCCGATGGACGCCATAATACTCTTCGAGGCCTGTCGACAAGGCCTCCTCCCGCGCGTCCAACGTCGACTGTCCGAAAAAGAGCGCCAGAGCATCAAGTCCGGCAGCATCTTTGTCTGGGACGAGCGAGAAGCCGGCATGCGGCGATGGACCGACGGCAAGTCGTGGAGCGCCAGCAGGGTCTCCGGCAGCTTTCTCTGCTACCGCGAAATGGAAGGCAAGCGCGGCGGCGGATCCGCCTTCCCCTCCATCCCCACCGCCAGCCAGAACGGCAAGTCGCCCGACCACGCCAGCGACTCGGACTCCGACAACCGCGACGGTCTCACCGAGGGCTATCGGTACAAGCCCGACGGCCTCATGAAGCAGTCCTTCAGCATCACAACCTCCACAAATCAAAAGCTGCATCTCATCAGCTACTACGCCCGCTCCCAAAACATGAGCGAGCTCAAACAGCCCTCCATGGACCCCCAGCTCAAGCACATCATCCCCCAGCCCGGCGTCTACCCCGAGCAAACCCTCTCAGACCCCCCACCGCCCCAGCAGATGCATCAGCCCATGCCGATGCCATATCCACCCCGCCGACAAATTTCCCCCCCGGCAATGCCTACATCTCGCCGGCCTTGCCCGTCCCGCTCACCAGTCCGCCTGCCGCCAGCGTCGCCGTCACAAAGGGACCCTACGACCAAGGTCTGCCCGCGCCACCCGGCGGATACCCCATCATGAACTCGTCGCTGCACTACGACCAACCGCACGCGACCCTGCAACCGCTGCAATCGCCGCTGCCGCATCGGCCGCCAATGGCGTCGTCGATACATCTGCATCCACCACAGTCGGGAGTGTCGAATTTCCATCATAGCCCGCTGCCATTGCTGCCGCCGGAAAGCTCGCGGTACTCGTCACCCTCCTCTGGTGGGTCCGGGTTTCCGAGCCGGACCCCGCCGCGGCCTGCCGATCCGTGGGAGACACCGGTGGGGATGGAGGCCGGCGCGGCGTCCTTGGACGTGCAGGATATACCGAATGAGAAGCTCGGCTTTGGTGAGGATGCCCGGGCGCTGCGGCAGCTCGACAAGGCGTCTTTTGCAAACTTTAGCATCCGATAAGCTTTTCGTCAGCTCTCTTTTTTCGTCAGCTCTCTTTTTTCGTCAGCTCTCCATGGCTTTTCGTCAGCTCTCCGTGGCTTTTCGTTGACATCGGACTAGCTGTCGGACGAGCTGTTGGACGCTGCCGGACGCTGTCGGACGCTGTCGGACGCTGTCGGACGCTGTCGGACGAGCTGTCGGGAGCGTTTTGTGCTTCTCCTTGGCATCCAATGGCCGATTCTCTCGGCCTGCGGACGGGGTGTTATTTTCAACAAATGTGGTATTCGAGCAAATGGGTATTTGGGGCTATTTCCTAGGCATTTAATACGGGGAGGGTGGTTTTTTGTCCAGTTACGAGAGTGCGGCTGTCTGTCTGTCTGTCTGTGGATGGGTCGGTGTTCTGGCCTGTGGAAGTCTCACGGTTAATCTGGTCAGCAAGCAAGGCGTTCGTCTGCGTTCTTGTATTTGATTTCTCGTCATCTCGTTGGTTTTCGGGTCCGGTTCCGACATATATATATATATTTTTGTGCACAGCTCACGGGCGTCCAAGTTGAGTACTGAGTAGTTGCCATCCGGCCGACAGGCATTTCCGGGACGTGTACGTTTTTCTTTTCCGATATTACATTTCTTTGTGAGGACTGCTGTGGGTTTCCTTCTTCTCTTCTTTCTTTGTGAGGACTGCTGTGGGTTTCCTTCTTCTCTTCTTTTCCTTCCTTTCGACGATTTTTCTTGGATGAACGATTTCTTGTTATATGATGCATTTACAATCATGTCGGTGTCCTGCTATACCATGTTTATGCGCTCGGTTGATATATTTTTTTCTTTTGGTACTGGTGATGTTTCCCGGCGAGGCGAGAGTAGCTGTGGCGGAATTACAAACCACGAGTGCATTGGTTACCAAGATTACGTCGATTCTGCGAGTAGACTGTCTGCAAAAATGCGAGTGAGTGCGTGTGCGCTATACCACAGATGGATGACACGAGCGCAGAGATTTCCAGCTCGAACGAACGAACGAACGAACGAATGAAGCGCATCGGCGGTGTTTCGTTTCATGCGGCGGATGCTGCTGCGTGTGTGGCTGTGGCAGTACCAAGGACCAGCCTGTGTTGTTCCCTGCGGCGGCGAGTGCAGCCGGGGCGGCCCCTTTCGGCCAGGGTTGGGTTTATATTTATATTTATACATCTATCCGACAGCCAAACGTTGGCGACCCAGCTCGCCACTCCGTGCTCTGCTACCGATTATTACTTTCCTTCTCGTCCGACGAGGCCGTCCGACATTGCTCGATCGATCACGGTTCTGCACCTTTCCGGCTCCCTCTCTTCCTCCGGTCCGGTCCGGCCTGGCCTGTTCTGGTCTCTTCCGCTCTCGCGCACCTGGTAAGGGATACCGTACCGCCGCCGCGTACGCGAGCTATAGTTGGGGCGTCCGTACAGGTTTACCGCCAGCTGTCCTCACCTCACCTCACCTCACCTCACCTCATTTCATCTCGCTTTATCGGACTGCATCGTATCATCGGGCCGCAGGGTATCTACGTCGGTATCCTGTGCTGGGACGCCGTTACGACCACATACGACTTGATACGACCGCATATAACGCTGTCTCCCAGCTAGCGTGCTACCACCACCACCACAACCACAACCACAACCACAACCACAACCACTTCAAGCGCCGACAGACCCTACAGAGCCGGCGGAACCACCCCGAGTACCGTACCGACAGAGCCGAGAAGAGAAGCAGCAGGGGTATCAGTAGAGGGAGAGAAGAGAAGGAGGAAGGGGAACGCAGCGGGGAGAGCTGAAAAATGGCGCGCCGGCGGCGCATACGGCCGGCGTCGGCGCTAGAATCCCTTTCCCCCGTGCTGATAATTTCACAAATTATGGCGCTACAAACGGCATTCTACACGGTTGCGACGCTGCTCCTCCTCTTCACGGCCGTGGTGATTGGTGCGCGGTTTTCGTTGGACCTGCCGTTCTCGTGGGGGGTCGTGACCGCGGAGAATGCTGCCGGTTGGACGGTTGGAATGGTCTGGTTGCTGAACAGTCTTACCAGGTATGTTTCTCTCTTTCTTTGTTTGTGTCAGCGCCGTCCATCCGTGCCGACGTACCACTATATCGTACTGCTGGAGTGCGGTATAGTATGCTATGCTGCTATGCTGTGCACATGCCTGCGGTGCAAGTCGGTGTAGTGGCATATGATGGTGTATATCTAGGACGGCGTGGCGAGAGACGCTCAAAACGGAACAAGGGCTAATTTCAAACGCAGCGTCATCGCGATAACCCTCTTTGTCGGCCGCACAAAGCTCGTCCTCGACTTCTCCCTCACAATATACTTTGTCCACCTCCTCGTCACCTCGCTTTACTCGCGCTCCGTGCCCGCTAGCTGGCTGTGGTGGGCCGTTCAGGCTGCTTCCGTCGTCATCACTGTATCGCTGGCGACTTGGCTGTGTCGCAAGCGCGAACTGCAGCCGCTCTCGTGGGGCAATCGGCGCGGTGCTGCTAGAGGTGCCGGTGGGGGTAGCGTCGTCGGTGTTGGTGTCGGTGGAGGGATGGTGACCACTGCTGGAGAGCAGGGCGCGGGCCATGAGATGGTGCCGTTGAAGCGCGATCAGGATGTTGTCTGATGGCCTTTTGTCTTTTTGTCTTTGTTTTTTTTGAGTGTATATCTTTGGGGTTATTCGAGCCAGCGGGTGTAATATAGCTAGTCGTACTTTGGGGGCTGTCAAAGCTGTCGCTTTCTTTTTTCTTTCTCTCTTGGGTAATGTAATATAATACGACGTCAAGCTAGATTTCCGGTGGGGGTAATACGTATACAGCATGCATGCTGCGAGGTGCGGTATATCCAGCTGCATATACCACAATATACCCGCTACTTGACATTATACAACCATAGTAATCGCTGAGCTACGAGAACAGCACTCCCGTAATCTAAAAGCCCTTCCGACGTGTCGCGCCAGGCCCGCTTTTCCCGTCGCCCTCGTGCAGTATCTGTCCGACCCGCCTATCCAGCTCGACCAGCGGGACGGTGACAAACTCCTGCTTGCCACGCCATTCCGCCTGGGTGTCTGCAAAGCCCGCGCCCTCCGACGGCGGCGGCGGCGGGTCCGTTATCTGAGCATAGACAATATCAATTAGTGCCACCCGGAGGGAAATAGGCGGGATGACAAAGAAGAGCAAGTACCTTGGTGATCAAGTACGCGGTTGACGCCTCCGCGATACCGTATATGAGCACGCCGAGGAACGGCACGCGCAGGAACAGATAGAACCCGATGCCGAACCCGAGCAACAGCCCCTGCCGTTCTCGGAACCACCTCTTCTTCTGCGCGGCCGTAAAGTGTATCCGTGAGAAATACGGCTCCAGCTGTTTCCACCGAGTCAGAACATCCACTATATATACGTAACGTAGAGACGGCGGGGGCGCACCAGCTGCCGCACAAGACTGCGAGAGGCGTGGTACGCCTGCAGCACAATCACCATCTGCGGACGCGGCACCCACAAGCCGGCGACAAATACAGCGATTGCGGGGCCAATCCCGATGGTTGGGTGGATGGAGAAGGCGGAAGCAGCCGGCAGCACCAGCCGGCCGACAATGGGCGCGGTGGAGGACAGGTAGACGGCGAGGGAGACGGCGCCCTTGTACGCCATGCGACGGATAAAGTCTACGGACTTGTTGCTTCTCTTGTCCTTATTCGCGGGTGCGGCGTGCGCGGCGGCGACACCCGGCTTCCATTGCGCGAGGGATTGGTAGTATCCGTTGCGCGGTGGGACGTCGTTGGCGTGCTTGCGCAGATTGGTCTCGTCGACCCAGCTCAAACTCTCCATGAACCTGTGTGGTAGGTGAGTGAGTGAGTGAGTCAGCATGCCTGCCTGCCAGCCCTTACAGCCTGAAAGAAGGAGAAGGGAGGGTACATTTCATCCAGGGCGTTGTTCTGGAGGCGTGTCGTCAACGTCATAAGGAAGAAGGGCAGCTGCAGCACATTCTTCTCGATGAAGCGCACGCCCGAAATGATCCAGTCGTCCCAGTGCGCGGTCTTGATGTCGACGAATAGTCCGCTGAACGAGACCAGCAGACTCACGGCGATGATGGGCAGATCTAGGATCAGCTTGACCAGCAGGCCGGCTAGCACCGCGAGCGCGGCCTGCTTGTAGTGCCGGCTGCGGAAGAGTGCGGGGTTCTGCATGGCGCGGTAGGCTGCGGATGTATAGCATAACATGTTAGCTGCCGTGTGTGCGAGACGGATATACTGAAGATGTAGGCCGGTGTGTGGATTATATACGCACCACCGACGACGGTGAGCTGGGCGCCGCGCAGGACGAGGCCCGGGTCAAAGCTCTGGAGGGAGTCGATGGCCTTCTGCTTGAAGACCTCGGGCGTCATTTTGGGCATCTTGCTGGCGATGGATGGGCTCTTGGCCGCTTATCGAGGCTCATGGAGCGCGGTGGGATGGAGGAGGGGAAGGATAGGAGGGAAGAGACCGGATGTCGAGGGGGAGAGGAGATAAAGAACGACCGCCGCATCGATGACGCCCGGATGCCGCATCGCGGGGTTGTCGTGCAGGGTGTTTTTGATGCGGCGCGGCTGACAGGCGGAAAAGAATTTACCGCGCAACTTTTTTTCCCGTCTACGGTTCTTCAACCACCACCACCACCATCACCCCGCAACTTCACCACCCCGCAGCACCGGCAGGGACGCCAATTGGCCGAGCGCCGTCGCCGGACACCGAGCACATCGAGCACATGCACACGCACTAGCCGCAGCTGATCGAATGGCCATGCCGTCATTGGCGCTGTAACACCGACGAGTCGACTGTCAGCTAGCTTTGTCTCCACGGACCCGCTCGATCGATCGATAGCACGATAGCACACGAGACAAGCGCTCGAAACGGCACTCCGAAGAAACCTCCACAACAATGCACGCTCCCATCCGCCGGTCTGCGTCCGTGCTGCAGCGCTCGCTCGCCGCCCGCAGAGCATACTCGACGGCCTCCTCGCCGTGTCTGCTGTGCTCCCACCAGCTGCGGACGGGCCCGTCGATACCAACCTCGACTTCTGCACACCCGCTCCGGAAGCCCAGACACCCGCAGCGGCGCCACAATGCCTCCGCAGCGTCATCCTCGTCGCCGTCACCGTGGCGGGCAACGTTGAACAAGGCTTCGGAGCTGGTTGCCGACGCCGCGCCCTCCTTCACGCTCAATCCTGCCGCCATTGTCGCGGGCGAGATGAAGGCGTTGACGGCCAACATTCAGGACCTGCTGAGCTCGGGACACCCGTCGCTCGATAAGGTTGCGAAATACTACATCCAGAGCGAGGGGAAGCACCTGCGGCCGCTGGTCGTCCTGCTCATGGCCCGCGCAACTTACAACTGCCCAAAGCTCGTGGGCCAACCACGGCCGGACGCGGCGTCTCCGGATACAAATATCAACTCTCCGATAACCTCTCCGAGCATCCTGCAGGACTTTAATCCGTCGTATTCCACTACCGGGCCCTTCACCCAGTCGCAATCGCTGTCGCCGCCGCCGACATCCCTCCCGCCTTCTTCCTCTTCTCCGTCATCTACAACGACACAAATCTCGCCCTCGCAGAAGCGACTGGCTGAAATCACGGAAATGATCCATGCAGCCTCCCTCCTCCACGACGACGTGATCGATAACGCCGAAGCCCGCCGTGGTAGCCCCTCCGGCAACCTCGCTTTCGGCAACAAGATGGCCATCCTCGCCGGCGACTTTCTCCTCGGCCGGGCCTCCGTTGCGCTCGCCCGCCTGCGCGACGCCGAGGTCGTCGAGCTGCTCGCTACCGTCATCGCAAACCTCGTCGAAGGCGAATTCATGCAGCTGCACAACGGCACTTCCTCCCAATCGTCGTCGTCGCCCGCTGTTGCCGCCGAGCGCTACTCCCCCGCCGCGTTTGAGCACTACATCCAGAAAACGTACCTCAAGAGCGCCTCGTTGATCTCTAAGTCTTGTCGTGCCGCGGCGCTGCTAGGCGGCAGCACCCGCGAGGTGGCTGATGCGGCGTACATTTACGGCAAGAACCTGGGGCTGTCGTTCCAGCTTGTGGACGACCTGCTGGATTATACGGTCACCTCGAGCGAGCTGGGTAAGCCCGCGCAGGCGGACTTGAAGCTCGGGCTGGCGACGGCGCCGGTGCTCTTCGCGTGGGAACAGTATGAGGAACTCGGGCCGATGATCAACCGCAAGTTTGCGGAGCCCGGCGACGTCGATAAGGTTAGTTTCTTTAATTTTTTTTGTCACTTCTTTTTTGTAAGCGGGGGGCGATTGGCTAACCACTGGTGGATGCAGGCGTGGGAGATGGTGCAGAAGAGCAATGGGCTGCAACGGACAAGGGAGCTCGCCGAGAGCTTCTCCCGCAAGGCGATTGATGCGATCAGCAGCTTTCCGGACTCCGAGGCGAAGGAGGGCCTCGAGCAGATTGCGCGGAAGGGGTTGACCCGCAAAAAGTAGACTAGACCAGACCGGTCCGTTACGTCTGACGTTTTGCTGGTATTTCCTCCCTGTTCATTTCAGTTGTATATATGTACGACGTACGCACACGTCGTCGCCGTGTCGGACATAGAGATCTCTTTTGTATATAACACGTATACAGCATTACCTGCGGCATCCGCGCATCCCACATTGCTACAAAGTGAGATAATCACACACACACACACACACACACACACACGTACGAATAGCGGCCGGCGAGCTATACGGCGTGGGATATATAACCTGCCCGGGGTCGGATTGGAAAGGATGTGCTTTGTACGTAAAGTTTAAATGTGTGTATATATATCTTACAATTCATCTATTTCAAACCGCACGCGTGAGAGGCTCGTATCACGCCGGCTGCATCCCTTGCACGGCAGCCACAAACGCCTCCCGAGATAGAAGGATCATCCGGCCCTGTTCCCCCCGCACCGTTAGCCAGGAACCACCCTGCGGGACCCTGCAGGAACCGCGGGAAAGCAAAAAACCGAGAGTGTGTCACCCGGAGAGACACCCGGAAGGGAGTGAGTGGGGAGATGTGGTAATTACCTTGGGGAGGATGCCGTAGTCTTGAAACGCACGCTTCGAGTCCGCCAGTCCCTCGGGCACCTCGTTCTGGTACTTGTACACGGCGTGTGCGCCGCTGCTTCCCGTTGCGCGGGCCAGGAACAGCTCGTCTTCCGGGTGGAAGTCGAATACTTGGGCGTTGGCGGCGGCCGAGGAGCTCGGTTTCCGCGCCTTGTGCCGCTTCAATGGCCGTGATGGCCCGTCGGGGTTCTCTAGCTTGGACTCTATCTCGGCGTAGACTTTGGAGATGAGTAGGTAGTGGGTGAAATTATACGGTTCGTTCTGGAGGCAAGTAAGACGTTAGCCGACGGGGTCGAGTGATAGTGATGGTGATGGTGATGGCGATTGGGTCGGGTAATGACGACAAGGGGGGACGGACGTCTTCGACTGCGAGGCCTATTTCTTCTAGTAGCATGTTGTATGATGGCGGGGAAATCTCGGCCGGCATGTTTATCAACCGTTCCGAGAGCACGATGGCGGTGTTGGTTGTGTCGTCCGGGGCGGGAGACGCCAGCAGCTCTCGCAGACGGGGTTCGAGGGGCGTTCCCGCGCTGCGGCCGAGGAGATAGGCGACCAGAGACTTCACGCACTCGCTCTCCTAGCAGATGGATATTTGCTGTCAGTCTATTTGTTTCCGTATCTCTCTTTTTCGTATCCTGCTGGGGGGATGCGCACCCGATGCATTTTGGAATTGACAACCGTGAGGAACGAGTAAGGGTCCCCCTCCCGCCCGTCGACCTTGACGGTACTCCCGACCAGCTTCTGCGCGAGTATCAGCTCCGTCAGCGCAGAGAGGTCGAGTAAGGTTGCGTCCGCGTCGAACAGTTGCCGCAGGAGCAGCTTGATGCCGTGGAAGTCATGTTCCTGGGGATCGAAGAACTCAAAGTCGACGTTTATGAGTTCCTTTTCGTCGTCATCGCCGTCGTCATCATCGCCGGATAGCTTGAAGGGGAAAAGTCGTTAGTTTGCGCGCGCTTGCAGGTCGGCTTGAGCTCGGGTTTGAGCTCGAGCTTGAGCTTGTGCGATTGCATCGTACCATGTCTTCGTCTTCGGTTTTGGCGGCGGGCGGACGCTCGGATGCGTCTTCTTGTCGGCGTTTCACCATCGTTGTGGAGTGATTGGCCGTGGGGGGTGCGGACGGGGAGGTGCGTAGTAGCTGGGCGCTGAGCGGTCGGATTCCGGGGTGGTGAGTGGTATTGTATCGAGTAGATGCAGTTGGAAGATGTTTAAAATCTTGAGTTGCGCCGACGCCACGCCGCATTTTGCTGTGGCGCACGATGGCGCTTGGCGGACGGGCTTATCTGCGTTAGGAATCAGTTGCTGCTTTCAGTGGACCGGGCCAGCCTTGTCGACTTGCAACACCCAACACGACCGAAAGAACACAAAGGTGTTTCTGCCAACGCCATGACGTCGATATCTCCAGACGCGCGGGAGCACCTGGACAGGTTACGGACTACTTCCGCCTTGGTGAAGCAGAGCTTTGCCGAGGCGACAAACTCGCTGTTGGATCATGGCATCTCCATCGTTCAATGGGGCGACCAGGTCCTCCAGCATTACGGCTATCCCGCCGGAATATGTGTACGCCCTCCACCAACGCTTCGCTCTTTTTTGCTCCCCTGTTTCACTCGCCGTGCTGACAAGTATGGTTTCAAGATTTATGATTTTGTTATCCAGGACTCAAGAATCGAGGAGGCCACCCGGCTGCTGCTGGGCCACCCAGGCATCGAGCAGGTTGAGCCGCCGCTGGCGGCACAAATCAGAGGTGTTCTCAAGACCAGCGGATACTATTTTGTCAGCAAAGCCGATATGGTTACCCCTGGGGTTTACCTGCACATAATCGCAGAATCGCTAGTGCACATCTCAAGTGCGGGGGGTGACACCGCCCCGAGAACCTCGCCGTTTGATCCCACCCGCGAGTTCCTGATACCGAGACTCCCGCAGTATTGCGTTTCACTAGTAAAATGCATACAAGACTATCCCGAGGGCTCGGTAGATAGGTTGCCGGCAAGGGACCATCTTTTTATCTTATTGGCTGCTGCGGTTTGCAGGCTTCCGAACGTCGGTGGCAAGATATTGGTGCCCGAAGAGTTGACCGAATCGGAGGAATCTTGGAGGGCTCGACAGGCTGATGCCGTCCGAGAAATCAAAACCTGGCGTTTGCCCGGCTGTGACGAGCCGTATCGGTCAAACGTCATCGAGTTATTCTTGTCGCGTTCTACAGGTTGAACACCGGCGAAAGAATCCCAATCGAATAGTGGGTTTGTATTCGGAACATCCTACGCTACAAATGCATATCGGTGCGTGTCATATCTACGATAAACTCTCATCGAGCACTGTTTTCAACAGCTCTTTGGCCTCTTTGTATTTCGTTGCAAACTTCTGGTAACCCTTGGTGTATCTTTCTCGTTTGGCATCATCCGCCCACTGGAACGTTATCCTTTCGGACTTTACAGCGAGCCAGTGGAGCAAAAATATGATGTCTTGGGCGTCATTACTAGCCTTCATTCGGGATGAGAGTCGTTTAGACTCGGACATCCAGCTCCAGCGCCCGACCTTCATACAAGCCAAGACGGACGGGTGGAGGATGGGGACTATATTGTATTTCAGCGCTCGGACGATCCACTGACTTCTCGGATGGCTACTTGCGCTTCTGGACAATCACGGTCGGCGCGGAGGAAAGATCCGGCAGCTTGAGGGTGGTGCCTTCCCCGTGCTCGAGGATGCCGACAGGCACCGTGACGCGGGTTTCGGCCTGCCGGCAACATGCATCAGCGTTGGTTTATGTTGCTAGCGGGCGCAGTTGCGTCGCGTCTCGGAGTACACTTACGTTTGTGTAGATGAAGCTCGAGTCCTCGCGTTCGGCAAAGTACCTGCTGCTGTTGAGGATTGCGCTACGCACCTGGGGGCCTGGCGAGTCCACTAGGACGTCCACGTCCTACATTCCAATCAGAGGTTGGCCCCGCAGATGTTAGTAATTTAACATGGTGCTTATGCAGTGAGTGCATATACGTTAGATGCTTACACGAGTGAGTCTTGTGGAGCCAAGGAGGGCTAGTGCGGTGGCGCCAATGATCGCGTGTGCGACATTGATATTTGTGAGAACAGCGGAGAGCTCGAGAGCTGCTTCGAGGAGGTCCTCGCTTGGAGCCGTATGCATGTCAGATTTCTGGGGGGCTGTTTTTTTGTTTGACCTTTGGCTTTAAGCTCTAGATGTGGGAGATGACAACGGGGCGTGCATAGATTTAGATTGGACAGACGGAAGTCTACCTGCGAAGAGGGCCAGTTGGGAGACGTCGGTGTATCCCGGAAATATCTGCTCGATCTGCAGATCTGCAGCTCATTCAACGAACGTTTGAGGTTGTTGCGGTTGATGGTTTTATTATCCACCGTGGTTTCACGTAACCGGCGGGCAGCAGACTGGCGCCAATGCAGCGGACTGTCAATCGATGCGATCGATAGTATATTCGGAAATGCTGCTCTTACCGGTAGTACCTGGTAGTGTTCTGAACTGCTACCGGTACTACCAGAAGTAGTAATATTGGAGCGCACGTGGGCGCGAGGATTCCCCGGCCAGTTGGTTATACTAGTGTATAGCGGTAATTGCATTGTCGTACTTTAGCACTTGGTATAGCGGTCAACGCTATAGCTAGACGCTACGATGTCACGGTGCTCGGCCCTGTATCAGCCTGCCGCAGGGCACAATAATATAAGTCATACCCACACGGCAATTTGTATCAAACCACCCTTCTGGCCGGATCCCGTCCGTTGCACGAAATACAGTCAGGTACGGATTGCCCCCTCTCCTCGTGCGAAGTACGTACAGCCGGGTACGGAATACCCACCGTAGGAGGGAAAAGTCAGGTACGGAATCCCCGGCTAAATATATCAATGTCGACAAATTTGAATCTTACAACCCCGGCGGCATCCATAAGTCCGAGCGCACAGGCAACTGCAGCCCGAGTTCGCATGCTCGAAGATATAATAAGTAGCGTCAATTCACCAAGACGCAAAATTACTCTTCCCCTCCCAAGAAAAAAGCCGCCGCTAGCACCGGAAGATCGTCACGACAGCTCCACCTGCGGCAAAAGCGTCGGCTCTCTCTCAAAGGTGGCCGAGGTGGCAAGCTGAGCTCTGTGAATGAAAGGCTACGATGTAAAATTAGCGCTCTGCTAGCTACTAGGCAATCGCTGGAGGCGTTGGCGGAGGCGGCTGCCGGTGGTACATGCATACATGTCGTTCAGGCAGTGGTCGGAATTCGCTTGTCCGCTGGTGGGCTGGGACGCCCTGCATGATGCTCGAACCACGGTGTTTGGATTTGCGGGCTCCCGCTGCGGCGGCGTGAAATTTGGTGGACGTGCATGATCGCTCGGGTGCAGCTCTGGACTGATCAATGGGATGGGACTGGGGCTTCGAAGCTAGATCAATGGGGGCGAAGGAAAGGAGAGGCTGGCGGTGCGGGCTGTGTAGTAGCGCACGATGACATGGGCAAGAGTAGGGTTTTTGAGGTCTCCATATTTCGTATGCATCGCGATATCGCGGCACGTTACTAGAGCGAACTAGTGCTAACAGCACGATTATTGTTTTTACAAATTTGCTACTTCGTTCTTTGTGATATAGAATGCGCGATATATTATATCGTGGTATAACCCGGCTGCGGTTGACTTGCGCGAGCTAAGCCTCGCGGTTGAAACACTAATTTTCAAACCCGTCTCCAACGGCCGTGAGCCAGAGCTGAGCTGAGCTATCCATTCTAGGTGGATCGGTTTCGATTTGGCAGGCGACGGGAGTTCTGGAAGCAGGAACTGGCGAGAAGGGATACGCGAATTGTCGTCTCCATTGAAGAATGGGCGGATTCGATTCGATTAGGCATCTGCGGTTCGAGAGAATGCCGGGTTGATTGGTGGTCGTGGTCCCTCCCCCGCCGGCCCAGGCCGACGATGTCCCCTCGAGCTCCAGACTCCTCGAAGGTTCATGAGGAACGGCGGCGGACCCTGGCATTCAAGATGATACCGTCAGCACGAGTGACGATAGGCCAATTAGCCCCCCAGCTCATCAGCGAAGGAACGCGACGCGCACCAATGGGGGGGACTTGGCGGGATTCGGGTAAGATGGCCAAAGACGGGCAAGAGCAATCCCTTTAAATTTCGGCAAGCATTGCATCCCGCGCGCCATGTTGGAAACGATTATTTGTTGGGGCCTGGACCTGACAGCAGGAAACGAGACGAGACGAGACGAGTTGAGCGGACGAGCCTTGCTGGAGCTGGCAGGAGGAAATGACAAGCTGAGACGGATTGCTCTATCGATGGCGATATCGATAGAGATGGGACGAAGGAGGTTCGGCGGATGTGGTTATCGGTGGGACCACCACCACCACCACCACCACCACCACAACGGCCACTGCCACGAGCACTACCGCGAATGCGACTACGATGGGGCGCGCAGGTCGCCAATGCATCTCGCCGAAGGACAAGAGCTTGACCGTGCCTGTGCATGATCGGGTCCAGACGTCAAGTTTAGGGCCGGCCAATGGGCATGAAAGGCTCTGGGCGAGAGCTGCAGGATGCAGGATGGGAAAAAAAAGGGAAAAAGGGGAACCGAGGGCCGGCCAGTAGAAAGGAGCATGTATTTCGAGGCCACGCCGGATCGACTCCATGACGAGGCTCCGGGCTAGCCGGATTGGCGCGGTCACATCACCCGCCGACTGGGCATGTTGATTGTTGATATCTGGGGCGTAATATTATAATCAAACATTATCAGCACACGAGCGAGCACCGCCAGCCCTCCTGACCGGCCGGCTGGTTATTTTAATAAAACCTTCGTTTCCTCAAGGGCAGCACACAGCAGCCTCTTCAAGGGACCCGGCCTCCAATCAAAAGGGGCAGTCGATGATTCTTCTCCAACCATCATTCCTCCTCGAGCAGTGCTGTCCGCTGGTAGTCGAGTCGAGTCGAGTCGAGTCGAATAGAGGTCCAGCCCTGCCTGCCTGCCTGCATCGCATCGCACCGCACTGGCAGAACGCCCTTCCGAGCGCGAGTGCCTCGAGTGATCGCAGATACTTTAGCTGCTACGGTCCAGAGTGAGCGTGAGCTGAGAGGTCACAAACGGAGTGTCTGAAGAAAAACAGAGGCTGGTTGGCGGCCGAAAAAGAAAGAAGCGGACGTCTGCGGCCAACTTCAGCGCCCGGCCACCACCTTCGTGTTCCGCACCACCGGGGCCTCCTTCTTCCACCTTTCTTTTCCCCCCCCCGTCGACCGCTGTTTTAATATCATCATCGTCCTCGTCCTCCCCCCCCGTCGACCATCGATCGATCAACCGGCACATGTCTTTCGACGACAAGCACCGTCCAGCTGCTCTCGACCCGGTCTCGTAACCCATCCGGACTACTACTCCAACTACTTCCTCGGACCGATCCATCGACCAGGCCGTTCCTTCGCTCGCTATCCTTCTCCGCTTGGGCTTCGATGAGTTTTCTGCGCCGCTTTCCTCCGCCGGCTCTCTGACGACGCTCCTCCATCGACGACTTCTCCCTCTTCTTATTCTTGTTGACCTGCTTTTTTGCCATCACGATCGTTACCGACGCCTGCTTTGTTATCCTTTCGTTCCGTCGCTTCAAACAAAAGCCCGCTCGTCTGCCTAGTTCTTTCCTTTCTTTCTCCTCCTTCCTTCACCACGATCGCTTCTGACCTACGACTGTTCTTACCTTACCCTGCCCCCTCTCTCTCCGCACGCGCCTGCGTGTGAGCGTGTGCAGTTGGCAGTTTTATTTCATTTCATCTTAAATCCTCTGTTTGTGAGTGCCCCGAACCGTCTGGGTAGGCATGCCCACGGTTCTTCGACTGGCCGCTGCGGCCGTCCTCAGCGCTGCATCGACATCCGCCATATGCATATCGCTCTCCGGATCGCGCATGTGTCCCGCCTTCAATGGCTCCTTCGTCTCGACCGATAGCTCGGGGCTGTTGTAAGTTTGCTGCATTCCTATCCTCAATTTAGACTGGTCCAGGCTGACTAGTCCCCAAGTCCATTCCTGGCCTTTGTCGCAAACGCAAACGACTTTGACAGCAAATTTGCGACCTACATCACCGACCAATATGCCCAGTCGAAATACCAAGATTTGCTTGGTTGCCAGAGCCTCAATCTAACAAATACGGCAAACGTATACGCTCGCTTCACAACCAGCGTTCTTTGCAATCGTATGGTGCAGGATTCACATGGCTCGTGCAGTTCAAGCGGCGGCTCCACCGCTGCCCTGTGCGCCGACAGTTGCGTATGTTTACCGTTCGCTTTGCGACCTCGTGCGAAGCCCGAGCTTGCTAACGTGTCCCGCAGGCACAATTCGCAACCAGCGAACAGATCATCGTCTCCGACCCTGGCATCTGCAATTCGACTAGACCCGACAAACTCGACCAGGTCCGCTCCGACTTTACCATCTGCGCGCTTCCCGCAGATTCGCTCAGCGGGAGATGCATCCCGGCCGTGGACAACGAGAGCAAGAACTGCGGTTACAAGTATGTCGACGCTGCTGCCTCCCTCGTAAAAAAGAACCGTTGCTGACTTGATCCCTTTCGAACAGCGACAATCTCCCCGGACTGTGTTCATACTGCGGCTCGAGCTCACCGAACGCGACGGATACGTGTTGCTACAATGTCAACCTCACCGAATGCGCCGGGGTCCGACTCCCTCCGACAGCCTCCCTGCCGCCTCTATTCACCACCACCGTAACCGCCACGGCATCGAGTGTGAACACGGGGGCCGAAGAAACGGCCGTTCCACTACCCGCCAACCGACTATCCGGCGGAGCGATCGCAGGTATCACAATTGGAGGAATTGCGGCTCTCGCGCTATTATTGCTCGCGATACTCTGCCTTGCTCGCAAAAAGAGACAACAACCGCCTCCTAACAGGGAGTCGTCGGTTTTCAACCAGCCGTCACCCCACCGGAGGACGTTGGAGCAAGGACAGATGGTATATCAACCGCCGGGTCGCGGAGACGGGTACGAAGCTCTCCCTAGCACAAGAATCGCTAGGATGTCAGCGTTGGAAAATAACAATGCGTCCAGTGAAACTGGCGGGACGCCTTCGACACGCGACAACCGCACCGGCCGAGGACGTTATAGCTCGTCGTCCCCCGCGCCGTACGGCGAAAAGCTGCAACCGCCTCCGAGAGGCACCCGGACCGTTTCGCTTTCGAGTTCGTCGATGCTCGACAATACGATAAACTCGCCATTATCGGATAATCGGGGCGTGTCATCGCCAATGTACAATCCAAGCTCGCAGTCCGAGCAGCTCTCGGCTTTCAAGGTGAGCGGATGCACATATAGATGGTTGGTCCAAGTGCTAACGGCTGTTTCTTAGGACTATTATTCGGGCGATCACATCAAACCCGGCGACGACGTTGCGACGCTGTGGGCGTACGCCCCGCGTGCGAAAGACGAGTTTGAGTTGGAGAGAGGGGATATGCTTCGGGTACTGGGTATCTGGGACGACGGCTGGGCTACCGGCGTCCGAATTAGTGGACGGGCGGAAGACTACATCGGTCGGAGAAACCAGCGGGACAGCGGCCTGTCCGCCCAGACAGATCCGGAGCAGAACGATCCCACATTAGGGGCCGATGTGAAGGCGTTCCCGGTGAGTATTATGGTTACCTCCGTTGATTGGAAGGGCGTGTTTCGCTAACGTTCACAAACAGCTTGTATGTGTGTGTATGCCCCAGCACTGGCAGTCCACAATCGAGCGGGAAAGCGAAGGGGGATTCGGTGACGAGGGCGACGTCGTGAACGAGAAGTCCAGCTCGTCCCCCGAGCGAGGGTTTGGCGGGAAGGGTTCAGATTCTAATATGGAGCAGCCCAAACGGTAACCGTCGCCGAAGAGCCCAGTGGTTTCATTAACTTCTGCTCTAGATACGCATTGATAGATTACAACTGCGAAAACTAATCGATAATGTATATATGTCCGAACCAACCAACCAACCTCTACCTGACCGGCCCTTCAGACCCCGAATCGCCCTCTTCTTTGCCCTCTTTCAGTCTATAGAAAGCTCACGGCTTGTAACGGATCATGACCACCCTTTTTGTGTTCTCTTGTTTCAGTTGAAAGCTTTCGCTCCGAAAAGAAAAATCAAACACTCAAGCACCCACTCTTGTTGCGATTTCTGTCGTTTCATTATCCCTTGCCCGTTCTCGCACCGTATCGACTGGCGTGTCGATGGTGTTTTGTATTTGTAGCGCCACCCTTTTCCTTGTATTTGATTCTCAAGCCGGGCCCGGATGGTGCATCTGCGTCCTGGAAAGCAACAGCACTTGAGCAGCCAGTTCTTCTCTGCTTCTTACGCTCTCTACCCCCGACCTTTCTCTTCTTCGGCTTCTGTTTTACTAGCCCTCCCTTCTTGATCTTCTTCACCTTGTACATGTACTATATGGTGTGTCTGTCTCTCTTTCTCTCTCTCTTTGCGTTAGCGACGCCGTTTGTCTCGGCCTGATACCCTTCGTGTGGAAAATGTGCTTTTTCCCTTTTTTCTCTTTTCACTCTTCTTCGAGTCCAGATTAGTGCTACACTCCGATTCAATAGAAGAAGATTTTCCAAGGCGATATCTGGTTAATTGGGGCTGGCGCATGAATCTTATGCGGCTGATTA
The DNA here is from genome assembly GCA_000525045.1 of Drechslerella stenobrocha 248. Taxonomy (NCBI): domain Eukaryota; kingdom Fungi; phylum Ascomycota; class Orbiliomycetes; order Orbiliales; family Orbiliaceae; genus Drechslerella; species Drechslerella stenobrocha. The sequence goes on along the minus strand of KI966407.1, from coordinate 460,770 downwards.
AGCTCCGGTCCGGCGCAAGAGCTCCCAACGTCAACTCTCCCGACCTCGCGAACCACGGCATAACATGACATCGCCGCCCTTCTCTCCGGTGCATTGAACACCAGCCAACATAAATACTCAACCTCCCGCGGAACCCATCACCCTCCCCCACCCACCGATTCGACCTCGATTTGCTACCCCGCCGCAGTGCTGACCCCGCAGTTTATGCTCCCGATAAGCTACGCCATCATCAACCAACTGACCACTCGCATCCGACACCGCGCTAGCGTGTAGCGGCCGGCATTATGGCATCCTCCAAGTCGTACCTCAGCACCCGTGGAGGCTCATCCGGCGTACGTTTACCCCCGTCCCCCTCAATCGGACGGTTGCAAGCCCCGCCGTACACGTATACATCTCTCACACGCATGAAATGGCCCTAGTTCTCTTTCGAAGACACGGTACTCAAGGGCCTCGCTGCCGACGGCGGCCTTTTCATCCCCGAGGCTGTGCCCGTCCTCCATGCGGGTTGGGAGACCGCATGGTCCGCGCATTCCTTCCAGGAGCTCGCGTTTGAGATCTTCTCGCTCTTCATTTCGCCTGAAGAGATCCCGCCGGCGGATTTGCGCGAGCTGATCGAGCGGTCGTATGCGACTTTCCGGGTGCCAGAGGTCACGCCGCTGGTGACGCTGCGCGGTAACGATCGGCTGCACCTGCTCGAGTTGTTCCATGGGCCGACGTTTGCGTTCAAGGATGTGGCGCTGCAGTTTGTGGGGAATCTGTTCGAGTATTTCCTCGAGCGGCGGAACCGGGATAAGCCAGCGGAGGAGCGGGAGGCGCTGACGGTTGTTGGCGCGACGAGCGGGGATACTGGGAGCGCGGCGATATATGGGCTGCGTGGGAAGAAGGACATCTCGGTGTTCATTTTGCATCCGAAGGGCAAGATTTCACCGATCCAGGAGGCGCAAATGACGAGCGTGCTGGACCGGAATGTGCACAATCTGGCCGTCGTGGGGACATTTGATAACTGCCAGGTGCGTATTCATATCCTCCGCGCAACATGCATTCTCACGCGGACGGTACTGACCTGTGGTCCACCGAAATACAGGATATCGTGAAGGAGCTATTCGCGGACTCGGAGTTCAACGCCCGGCACAAGCTCGGTGCCGTCAACTCGATAAATTGGGCCCGCATCCTCGCCCAGATTGTCTACTACTTCCACTCCTACTTTGCCCTTACCGCCTCCTATCCGGGCGCCCGCCCGCGCTTCGTCGTCCCCAGCGGCAACTTTGGCGACATCCTCGCCGGCCACTTTGCCAAACGCATGGCCCTGCCGATGGACAAGCTCGTCGTCGCCACAAACGAAAACGACATTCTCGACCGCTTCTGGCGCTCAGGCCGGTATGAAGTACACACCGCCGACGGCTCAGAAGCAGGTGGCATCCCCGCCGACGGCTCAAAGGCGCACCCATCCGGCGTCAAGGAAACGTTGAGCCCCGCAATGGATATCCTCGTCTCCAGCAACTTTGAGCGTCTGCTATGGTACCTCGCCTTCCAGGCCGACACCGCCCCCACGGACGACACGAGCACACGCCAGGCGGCAGCGGGCGCGAAAGTTAGGGCGTTGATGACGTCGTTGAAGCAGAATGGCGGGTTCGCAGTTACAGACGCGATGCTGCAGCTTGCTCGTGCCGACTTTGGAAGCGAGCGGGTATCCGATGATGAGGTATGTCGCTACCTGCCACTTTTCATTCCACCCTCCCTTGTACCTTCCCCCCCTTGTACCTCCCCCCGCGACTGCACGTACCTGCCTCTTCGGACGGGGGAAATCAGAAGGCTAACCAATCGGCCGAGCGGCTCAGACCGTCGATACTATCCGCACGATATACCGAACGTCAGACAACCCATGTTACGTCCTCGACCCACACTCCGCTGTCGGCGTCACCGCTACCCTCCGCCACATTAAGGCTGTAGAGACGGCCGGCGAGCCCGCAACCCACCAGATCAGTCTATCCACTGCGCACCCGGCGAAGTTTAGTCATGCGGTGGACCTAGCGCTGAAGGGGATAGAGGGCTACAACTTTGCGGACGTGTTGCCAGAGGAGTTCATGGAGCTGGCGGTGGCGGAGAAGCGCGTGGAGAATGTGGCGGCAGCGGAGAGCGGGTTGGTTAAAGCTGCGATCGAGAGGTTGCTGGCTGGCGAGAAGGCTGCTGCTACTGCTGTTGCAGAGTAGCGTGGCGGTGGTAGCGCAGGTGCGTGGTGTAAAATAGGGTGGAGGCCATCTCGACCTCGGTGTTTCGTATCGATACGAGATATATATATATAGCGGTGCTGCGTGCGCGTGTGTCGCCCTTTGGATTCTTCTTGTATGCATATTATAGAGTTACATATTACAACGACGTTAGGTACCTAGCTGCTACGAGCCTAGGTACCTGGGTCTATACCTGCTACGGGTTCAAACTACGTTTACATTCAACCGAGTACTGTACGGGGCGAAACAAGAGAGCAGCTTGACAAAGGCAACGTGGAATTGAATTCTCGATCGAATCGGATATTAATAATAGAGTAGAAAAGGATGCAAAGGTCGCAGAGAGCGATCGCTTCACACACGAGGTCATCACAGCACCGCGCTGGAGAACTGCCATGATGATGCATCAATCACGAAGGAACCCTAAAGCCCAAACCTGCCAGCAGGTCGGCCCATCCAAGCCTAAAGATCACCATCGACCATACTACCTCTTCTCAGCTCCAGGCGAGCCAGCACCTAGCCCGACAAGCTCAAACAGGATGGGTATCCCTTCCACCGACCACCATGCAATGCCTACGCATATATCAGTGGGAGGCCAGGAGGTCAATAGTTGGTAAAGAATGATAGGTAAACTTACCGCTGTACACCAGCAACTTGGTCACAACCTCGACGTCGTACCGGACCCTCGGCTTCTCTATCCGGCTCAACATCTCCTTCTCCTGCTGTTTGTACGCTTCCTCTACACGTGCCTCGTCACTTTGCAACGTCGGGCCTCCACCCGATACGTTGACGCCCGCTCCAATCCCATTCCCATTCTGTAAGTGCGGCGGCAGCGGCGGCCTCGCCGGCGAGCTCGACGAGTGATCTGGTCCTCCACTCTCATTCCCCAAGCTCTCCCGCCTCTTGCGCTCTCTAAACGCCAAAGTCTCGTACGCATCCGCCGCGCTCTGCGGACCCACAGAATCCGACCTTCCCCTACGAATCATCCTCGGCAGCTGCCCAATCGGCGGTATCGTCTCATCCGGCAAATGCGACGGCACGGATTTATACTCCCGCGCATCGATGAAGTGCCGACGCGGCAGAACCAGCCCAATCCTCCCGATAAACCGAAACAACGGCGGCAGGTACTTCAACAGCACCGACTTGGCCACCTCCCTCCACACAAAGATAATTGCAATCCCCATCGCAAACCGTAGTAGCGTCCCTATCGGCCCCACCGAAGCGTAGCTGTACGGCACCGTCGCGGGTACCGGCGTGTCCCACCCGTACGACGTCTTGCTGTAATGCCACTGTCCGACCTCGATTCCAACCACCACCCCCGCAAAGGCTACTCCATCGTCAAAGCAGGGACACGGGTCTGCCGGCTCTGGATGGATCCGGACAAAGGCAAGCACCACCAGCGTGATTGCTACCGGTGCCGCCCAGGGACTGTTCCACACCCACTCGTTGGTAGCGGGGCCGTACACCCATTCTGCAACCGCCAGTATCACGCCGAGTGCCGAGCCGACTACGACATCGAGAAAGCCGTGCATGCCGCAGTATACCCTGCCAAACACGATCGAGGTGGCGTAGAGCGCCGCCAGCACGATATAGATCAGACGCTGGTTGTAAGGCAGGGAGGGGCTGTCACGGAGGAGGAGTAGGGCGTAGAGGGCGACAGAAACGGCGTTCGTGCTGTGTGTCGACGGGAAGCCGTACTCTAGCGCAGCTGATCCGGACTAATCCCCCCCGCCTCATATCAGCTGTGCGTCTTTTATTTACAACTCAGGCGCGCCCTTACCATGGTGATACGGTGCAAGGGCGGAGAAAGCGGTCGTGGCAGACTTTGCGCATGCCGTCAGTGATGGATTGAGACACCAGCAGCGCAGGATACAAGAGCGAGTCTGTCGGGGGGATGGGCAATACCAAAAGAAGTCTTTCATGAAACCACTGAAGAACACACCTGAAGCTAGGACGTGGACCAAGCTATGCATCGCAATTGTCATTAGCATACGCTACCCGCTGCATCCCGAGAAAGGTACCCGTGGGGACTGTAGGAACTGTATGAACTGTAGTGGGGGCAACATACCCTCTACCAAGCTCCGTGTACCCGGACCAAAAGCATATCGGTAAAAAGATCATGAAGAACGTATGCGTGCCCAAATTGGCAGTAATCGCAAAATATGTATCGAGAGCGTCGGTGCGGAGCGACTCCTATCATGCGACACCAATCAGGAGATTTCAGCTGCCGGCGGTCTTTGGTTTCGAGATCGGAACGGGATTGTCGCTAAACAAACCTGCAGGGAGGCGAGATACGGTGTCTCCCACCGTATCAACGGGAGCAGCTTCTGTCGCAGTGTATATCGCCATCGCGGTAGCCTGAGTTTGTCTGGTAGGCCGTCAGTCGGGCGGGAACCGAGGGACGGGGAATGCGGGGTGACCGGCGAACGAGGAGGGGCAGTTACAGTGGTCTTGCGGCCTTAGGCCAGCGTCTGGGTCTCCTGATGATGTCGGCGCCGGCATGTTGAAGTCGTACCCCCCGCTGGCACGCGAGGTCTGGCTTGGGTTGGTGTGCGGTTTGGAGATCCGAGATGGAAGTGCGAGATATGGTTCTTGGCCGAGCTGAATGACCAAAAAATAAAACAACAACCTCAAGTCTATCGCCACTTCGGCCTGCTGGGATTAGACTGTTAGTATTGCCCGGTTAGGCAACCGTGAAAAAAAAATCAAGTTCCTTATAACAATTTGCTCTTCTTTATCGACACGCGGGAAATAAATCAACCAGTTGCCGTGAAGGTTTCGCCAACAATCTACGATTCAAATTTCTATCGTCGAGCTTACAGACGGGCTGAATTCGCCATCTATCTAACACTGTACGCCAAGCATGGACAAGCCCTGTCTATAGGAATTCGATGGTGCCCGGAGGCTTTTGAGAAACTACAGTTCCACCCGAGTCAGCATTCTGTCTTCCGACGGAAAAAGGGAGCGCCCCAGCGATAACAACCGAATCATATGACGTACCATCGTAAAGCACCCGACAAACTCCGTCCACCTCGTTGACAATGCGATTGCTCACATGCTTCAAGAACTTGGCGTCAAAATCATACCAATCCGCCGTCATAAAGTCTGTCGTGGTCACGGCTCTCAGGGCGATGATTTGGTCGTATCTCCTCTGGTCGCCCATCACGCCGACAGCTCGAATGGGGAGAAGCGCAGCGAACGCCTGCGATATTTCTCTGTATATACCCGCACGCTTGATCTCCTCGATGAAAATAAAATCCGCCTTTCGCGCTATATCCACTTGCTCCCTTGTAACTTCTCCGAGTATTCTGATGGCTATTCCGGGCCCCGGGAATGGGTGCCGCCAGACAAGGTCCTCTGGGATGCCGAGCAAGGTGCCGAGTTTTCGAACCTCGTCCTTGAATAGCTCCCGTAGTGGTTCTACGAGCTTTAGGCTCATGTTCTCGAGAAGCCCACCAACATTCTATATCCGTGTCAGCGCACATGGTTAGTATTGCAATTGTGGGTAAGACCTCGCACGGTGGGACCTACATGATGTGTTTTTATTGTCTGGCTCGGCCCCTTGAAGCTTATACTCTCAATGACGTCGGGGTACAATGTACCCTGCAAAAGGTAGTCGATTGCCTTCCCGTGCACTGCGGTCAGCTTCTCAGCTTCCCGCTGAAACACCTCGATGAAGGTATTGCCAATGATCTTTCGCTTCTTCTCCGGGTCCTCGACTCCGCTCAGTTTCGTTAGAAACTCTTCGCTGGAATCCACCACACTCAAGTTGATTCCCAAATGCTGGTTCAACGTCGCCTGGACCTGCTCGCACTCGTTCAGGCGCATCACACCATTATCAACCAGAATTGCATGGAATCTGTCCCCAATGGCCTCATGCATGAGCTTTGCAGCCACCGTGGAGTCAACCCCACCGGAGACAGCACCGATCACATGGCTATCTGGACCAACAATTGCCTGGATTCTCTTGATCTCCTTAGATATAAATTCTTCCATGGTCCAGTTTTGTTGACACTTTGCGATCTTGACGGCAAAGTTTTCAAGGAGCTTGCCCCCGCATGGGGTATGTGTGACTTCTGGGTGAAACTGAATGCCGTAAAGCGGGATATCTTCGTGAGCCAGACCAGCCCAGGGAGCATTTGGACTGCTTGCAATGGTGATGAAGCCCGGCGGGGCAGCTGAGAGCTTGTCACCGTGGGACATCCAGACCTACAATTGGCCGCTGTTAGCTTCATCCGGTAGCCTCAATAACGTGACTCAGTACTAACATTTGTATCGATGTCGATGCCGTCAAACAAGGCGTCGACATGGGCAGCTTTATCAGAGTGTCTTTCAACATGAAGTACCGAGTTTCCGTATTCCCGCTTGTCACCAGCAGTTACGTTCTTGCCCCTCTGCCATGCGATCTCTTGCAGGCCGTAACAAATACCGAGGATTGGGATCTATAGCAGTCATGTTCGTCAGATTTATCACTTATGACAAGGGGCATTGTGAGCGAAGGCACTCACCCCAAGGTCGAAGATGGCGGGATCGGCGTGGGGGGAACCCTCAGCGTACACCGAGTACGGGCCTCCGGAGAGGATGATAGCTTTGGGCTTCCAGGTAAGGTCCGCGATTTTCTGAGTGCACGGCAGCATCTCAGCATACACGCTGATCTCTCGAAGCCTCCTAGTGATGAGATGGCTGTATTGCGACCTGTCCGAATTCCAATCTACTTAGCAATCCGCCTGGAGACTTCCTCACATCCGAGGGGGATAACTACCCAAAGTCGAGAATCTACCGCGCAAGAGCACCAGCGCCATCATTAATCAAAGTTCGACTGGAAATGTGGAGGGGCCGGACGAATAGTGCAGGCCAGGCGGTGAAGACATACAAGCACGGTGTCGAAGAGCGCCGAAACCTAACAAACAATTAGCCACTGTCCCCGAAACCGCGATGGAGGAGAGAACCAGAGCTTACGGCTTCGGGGCCGGACCCGACTGTCACATTCTCACCAGCCATGTTTTCCGTCCTCTATCGATTGCGCCTTGCTGCTGTCGCTATAACCAAAATGCAATTGATATCGATTGAGCTGGTGTCGAGAAGGAGTAGTAGTATCCGATATCCCCAGGGGACGGACAACTAGGATATTGTGAAAGGTTAAGCTGGCTGGAGGGGGAGGGGCCGCTGGAGGGGTTGAACCCAGAAGCAGAAAGAGAAAAAAAATCGGGATAAGGTTCGCAGCGCAGAAATAGCTGCAGGAGCTCGGGCCAAGCACACACGCCTGTCAACCACAACCATCAACCATCCCACGTCAGGCGACACCAACGACCATCGTTCCGCGTCTCGACATCATCCATCGGCGGCCAATCCGTCAATCCGCTCCTTCACATCCGATACACTACAGCCGCTACCGCTACTCGCGAGGGGAACTACACGCCCTCCCGGATAGCTGTACTCCAGGATGCGTCTTTCAGCAGAGCTTCTCGCGGCCTCGCCGTCGTACCTCAATCCCCTCAAGGAACGAGAACTAGACCTCAGAGGCATGTACCACCATGCTCCCAGACTACCTTTGCCGAACAGCAGCTGACAGATTGTACATCCAGGTCACAAAATCCCAATTATTGAGAATCTTGGCGTCGCAAAGGTACATCCCATAGAGAAAACCGCCCACCTCCACACCCATGATTATACGACCCTGCTAAACACGAGTCACCCTGTACTCCTTCGCTGATATTCTAGGATCAAGACGCAATAGACTTAACAGACAACGACATCCAGCAGCTCGGCAACTTCCCGCTCTCGCCGCGCCTGAAAACCTTGCTGCTCGCGCGCAACCGCATCGCCAGCATCCAGCCTACCCTTGCCTCCTCCGTTCCAAACATATATTGCATCGCCTTGCAGAACAATAACCTCGCCGAGCTAGTCGACCTTGTCCCACTGGGGAGGCTCACTAAGCTGATCCACCTGGTCCTGCTCGAGAATCCCGTGACGCGCAAGGACAATTATCGGCTATTCGTCATCTGGAAGTGCCCGACAGTTAGATACCTGGACTACGAGAGGGTTCGGGATGCGGAGCGGAAAGCAGCGGAGAAGCTGTTTGGAACAGAGGATGACCCTACCGCCGCAGCTGCCCAAGTATGATCCATAGTCTTTTGTTACAATTATCGCGAATTATGGCTGAACATTTTGCGTTTTAGATATTGGGCGTGAAATCACGCCACTTCGATGTGTCTTCTGTAGACCCGCGCGGCGAGAAGAACTTCAAGACAACCTACACGCAAAACGAAAAGACTCGGATACAGGACATGATTCGGAACGCCAAGTCGCTAGAGGAAGTCGCACGGCTAGAAAAACAGTTGCGCGAGGGAACGCTCATCATGGCGTCTGCTGAGGACGAGGAAATGAAGGATTGAAGCATATGCACGGAAATATTATCGATTGGAAGTGGTATGCCATCAAAATCACGTATTTTGTCGATAGCATGGTTCCAAGCCTGGCGTTACTGTTCACATTTATCTGTCAAAGATGGTCACCATAGTATAATACTATATACATCGATATAGATTACTGGTGCACGAGTACGGCACCAGAACGATCCGCCGATATGACCATCCCGTACGGCAACTCCAATATCGCAACCTAATAGTAAAAATAGCTTAGTCAGCGTAACTGTTGGTGGTGAAGGTACTTGCACAAGGCTGGTGGTACTTACGTCGAGAATCGAATCCAGATGTGACCGGAGCATCATCTGCTGCTGCAATGAAATGACCGTCGACCTAGGTGGCCGAGCTGAACCCTTGTGCTTCTTCGAATCTTTGACCACGGGCGGCCGCTCTGTCGCGACTGCCAGGCTAGGCACCGGATGGATCAAAGTGTACGACGGCTTGTTTTCCTCCGTATCGAGCCCGCTAAATACTAGCGAGCCTTCAATCTTGCTCAAATCCCAGAAGCGCATCTTCCGGTCCGCATGCGACGTGATTAGAAACCCCGCCCCATTTTTGCTTTCGTCGTTGGGCCCATCCATACCCACCGCGATGCCCCTGACACCGCGATCTACGTTGACGGCTCCACTTGGCTCTAGGATCTGGCTTGCAAACCGTGACAGCACAGCCTCCGGCGTCTCATCATCTACCCTCCATGGCTCATACAATTTTTGCGTGTCCAGCTCGCCCGTCGCTCGGTACACCTCCCTACACTGGCATTTATCCACATCCCATACCGTGATCTCCCCTTGCCCACTCCCGCCAGCGACACAGATCCACTTGTTACGCCCTCTCGATGGATGCACAAGCAGCCGGTGGATTGGCGTAGCGCCGGGCAGCCCCCACGAGCGGAGCCGTAGCTTAAATCGGAGATCCCACAGGTCCAGGATGCCGTGAGAGGTTCCCAGCAGCATCCAAGTGTGTTTCCGGTCGATGTGAAAGCATGTTGGCGTGCCGTGGTGAACAGGGTTGGACAAGGAGTATTCCTCGTTCATCGTGCGAAGATTGAGAGCAACCACCCGGGATTTGTTCGTAGCAACCATAAGTACAGACATGGTATCTAGCGAGAGATTTAGCGACTAGAAACGATAATTAAAGGCTATTATATAGCTTACCTGCGCGGAAATGTTCTATCCAAGTAGCCACTTCCCCAGAAGAAAAGGTGTACTCCCGTAATAGCGTAAACCTGGGTGCCTTCGGGCCGCCACTATACTCAATCCTCACGATATTCAGGTTTCCATTTGACGCTGCGCTGATAAACGTGTATGTGTTCTCAACAAAGCAGAGACATTGGACCTTTGCGCCGTTGCTATGAACATATGTCCCTCGTGCCTTCGTCACAATGTTTTTTTCCAACCGTTTAGCATCCCACAGTTTAACAGACCCGTCGTCGGACGCGGTTAGGAAGAATGTATGGTCAGGCGCGACAACGATACGATTGACCGCGCCGGTGTGTTCATTCAACTGGGCAACCAAACCACCACCCGGCTTCCACATGCCTGAGGCGGACCGGCCCGTATTTCGCTTGATAGGCTGCCTGCGGGTGGGCGGGACAATCATTGGGCCGAACTCGGCAATATCTGAGGGGTAGTTGTCTTGGAACATGTTATCGAGGAGGCCCAGGACATCAGGATCACCACCGGCTAAATTTTGACAAGGTCAGCTACCATTCTCGCTGCAAAACAACGGGAAAAATATCCCTTACAGTATGAATGGCTCGGCCCAGCTGGGTTGTCGAATTGCTCAGTTGGACTTGAGAGTCGCGGGTGCCTCTCAGATAGAGGGGATTGTATTGGTTGGAAGCTGGCAACCGCGTGGTGTACTTCCAATCCGACGGATGGAGCAGACTTCCCGGCCTTGAACGGCGGAAGGATACCGTCTTTAGATACTGCCCGGTGTGAAGATGCCGACGATATAGAAAGCCGTTCATCGAGGCTAGGAGCCTTCTGGCCTCTCCTAGAAGCCTGGGCTCGTTCATAAGAATGGTCGGTCCCGAATCTGATAGCCTGTCTATCAAGAACCGGTGTTTGCGGAGTTCGTGCACCTGATGGCAACTGTGATATTGGTCCGCTCCGGTGACTCGACGGTGGCCTAAACCCGTGCTTGTCATCGTTGAGTTCTTCAAAGAATATTGTTTGCGGCGTGATATTCAGCGACGATAGTGTAATGACGTTGTTCAAAAGCGAGCTAGTGGCTTCAGTCCCAGGCTTCGTCCGCCTCTGCGCCGTCCTGTACATGTAGTCTCTAACAAGGATTAGCAAATGCTCCTCCTCTTCAACCATACCCAGATTTCGCAGTTTTTGAAACCATCCTCTATCCTCTTCGCCTCGCGGGCCAGCCTGAACCTCTGATAATGCCATCTGCCACTCTTGCGAATTCGGGAGGAGTGTAGTATCCCGGAAGGCGCTGGAGCGGGTGTTCGTATTTCTAGCCCAGAAGTTGGTTTTCTGCGTGCTCACAGCCCAATTCAAGGCGGTATCATATATAGTTCGCTGAATTGGTCGCTTTAGGCTATTTATAAGCGCCACATCCGATATATCGCTGATTGAACCACGAAGAAACGGTAGTAGCATAGGTTCAACGATAGTCAAGATCTCCGCCCTTGACAGCCACTTGGAACTTGTGGCCAGGAAGGATATTGCTGCCTCCCGTATCCAGGGGTTTGGATGAACCAGAAACCTTGAAGCAGTTGTCATGAGTTCCCACGTTTTGCTCTTTTGGAAAAGCCCTAGCTTTGCCATCCTCCTGAGCGACCTGAGCACCTTGACGATAACGAACTCTTCCGGGTCCGTAAGCGCTTGCATCATGAGCGGTAAGATGAACTCTTCAAGATTAGCAGAGCCTACAAAAGTTGCCATACCGACAATTGTCTCAAAGAATGCACACTTCAGCCGCCAGTCCTTGTCGTTCAAGTAAGTATTTAGGTGACTGAGGAGAACGTCATTGGCCTTGCTCCTCCCGAAAAACACACACAGCCGCGATACACAGGGTAGAAATGCTCGCCGAACTGAGGAATCGGGGTCTGTGAGTAGCAAGGTTGCTTGCTGTTCGAAATAAGATATGAGGTCACTCTTCGATACGTCGTACGAAGAGTGCATACCATCGGCTTTACCCGTAAGTTCAGCTTGAGGGTCAGCACTAGGCAACGACCCGTCCGCCCTAAGGGCTTGTGCCATATCCAAAAACCGAGAGGCAGACTCTGCGAGCGAAGCCATACAGGACCCTAGCGTAGAGCGTACCAGAGAACCATGTAGCTTCATCCCTACAAAATCATTACCTGTGATTGTCGCTAGGTTTGGGAGGATATAGTCCGGAAACACGGATACGTTCACGGGTGAAACAACCCTGACTTGTTCCATCTACAAATAACCCAAATATTAGTAACGAGGGATGCTCAGGGAAGCGCGAAAGTCGCCTACCAGTTGGGTTATTGCTTTTACGGCCGCAACCTGGACGGGTTCCGCTTGATCTTTCAGAAGAGAAATCAGATACGGCAGACATCGATCGACCTTCGACTCATCGGTTACTCTTTCCGCAAAGGCAAGAATAAGGTCGCAAGCCCTCAACCTCGCCCTCGCCCGTGCAGAATTCCTCAATGAAGAATTTATGAGCGTCAAAAACATCAAAGTACCGTCGTCTGCATCAACGTGAAACCGGTGGCTCTGGGCCTGGTAATTCGGGATATCTAAGGCTACCGGGAACATCTCCCCATGAAGCTCCAAGGTCGGTTGATGGTGTTCGTTCGAATGCCCCAAGAAGAATGAAATCTTGTCGAAATCTTGGTAAATACGGTCGATTCTTTTATCGCATTCCCCTAGATTCACAGTATCCGAAGATAATGGGCTTCGTCCAGAAGTCGGGTCCGCAACAGTGTTCATATACTGATGCAGAAAGCTATAAAAATAATCGGGGAAAGCTCGTTGACGCCACTGTCGAAGATATCCGTCTGCGCTAAGTCGCTTCGAGGGATCCACATTTATCATATGGGTCACTAAACTCCGGACCTCGTTGTCCTCAATCTTGATCAGATGTGTAGGAGTTGGGTCGAGCGTCGAGAGATTGAACAGCGTCGTCCCTTCTAAGAATAGCTCGGCGATAACGCATCCAAGGCTAAATACGTCCATCGCATCGGTGATCTTATCCTGCACAGCCTTTGGGGGGCTATGGAATCTTTCTGGTGCCAGATAGCACGTTCGCCGGCCGGAAGAGTCGAAAAAGTAGGAAAAATCCGCCGGATTATCCTCGGGGAGATACGTTGGTTTGAAATGGGCAAAGTCAGTTAAATACGCCCAGTTCCAGGTAGTGATCAGGACGTTTTCTGCTTTGATATCGCCGTGGTGCAGGCCCTTGGCGTGGCAGTCTCGCAGGCCGCATAGCAGCTGGAATGTAATCCAGCGCTTCTCGATATCCTCTAAGAAAGGGCGCGTGCTTATCCGGTCGTAGAGACTGCTGTAAAGGTGCTGTCTTATCAAGTATGCCGCGCGGTCGGTTTCGTACACCCTTGAGTATGTCAGCGCATTTGGTATATCGGCGACAATGTCTCGTTCCACTACAGCTCGCAGGTATGATCATTAGCACAGGCTAGAGGCATACACGGCCACTGGGGAGGGGAGTGTACTTTGCACTTCACGCCGATAATCATCAAGAGGCAAAGGCTCTAGGGGCTTTGCAAAAATCTTGACAACAAGCTGCCCATCCTTATGACGCACCCGTATCGACTTCATAAACCTCGATGTGCCTAGGGACCGCTCGTAAGTGACATCGTGAAGCTCGCTGGCATCGACGCTAACCGCTCCAGCTGAGGGTACCGTCGTAGAGTAGCCCTGACCCATATTCGTTGCCGGTGATGCGAATGATGTCTATGTTGATCTAGAAGAAATGCAGCCCGCTTCTGGGAGGGTTGGGGTGGTAACTGGCGGCGGAGATGCGGGTGAGAAGCGCTGTTAATGAACTTGGAAAGGGAGGTTAAAGTTCCAGGCTAAACATTCTCTCATTATAGCAACAACAGATCGTAAGTGAAAGATAGGATATCTGGGCTGTCGATATCATGGAAGGGTCGGCGGATAAGGTCTGTCATCATCGAGGCGCGAACACATGACGCGGGGGTGTTTGTCGATGAGGGATGCCTTGTCACGGGATCTGAGTTCGCCAAGCATTTGAGGCAACACGGCTCTATTTCACCCACGATCGATATCAAGATACAGGGCCTAGCAAACAAATCTGATATATGCCATCTGGAATAGGTAGATTTGTCAATCCATACAGTCCCCCGCCTGTGTGTCCCCCGTCAGCATTCATATCCGCGGGCAATTCGCGATCACTCTGATGGCTGCAACCCAGTTGCCTCAATTAATGACACGGGATAGCGTCTGCTTTTCTTCAGCGCTTAATTGGTTGGAAAGCTCATGGAAGCCGCTGATGTTCTTGCTCGATGCTTCTCGGAAAAAGTTGATAACGAATGCCTATCCCAGAAAATATTAGCTACTTATCGAGAACATCATCGCATCGAGCGCCAAGTTTGTGGCTACTAAACACGTTGGATATTGCAAATTCCAACACTTACCTGTGTATCGTCGTCACCACCACGTCGCAGAGCAGACGTAGACCTTTCAGTCTCTTCTCCTAGCCCTAATAGAGCTTGCTTGACCGCTTGGCTCCCGAGGTCAAGGACATCGTCTTCGTCATCCCATTCATCATCGTCATCAGCTACAGGTTCTTCCACGCCCTTTGATCCGGCCATGTCAACCTTCCAAGTGGATGCATTAGCAGAGCCGGAGCCTAACTCCATAACAAGAACTTTTAATATTTTCAATGGCGCGGAGACTGAAGTATGTCGAATAGGATCTAGGTGTAAATCAGTATCTGTATTATAACATCCAGGATTATCGTGACAGCGCAATCTTACTATTCTTCCGTTGAGCTCTGGTCATGATGCGGGACGTTTGCTCGACAATTTGGTCTCCTTGGACCGAGACAGCCGCGACCCGGGGGTCGTTAAGAGCATAGAGGTTCGCCAGAGCGACGACACTGGGCACCTCTTTAGCGCATAGCTTCTTCGAACCGATATTTCCCACTTACTTTTGCTTAATTTCAGCGTAGCCACTGAAAACGTTTGAATTCTCAAGCCAGGCGGAGAGCACAACTTGCAAACCGGATTGTTCTCCAATCAAGTTAGTGGCCAGAAAGTTAACGACATCAACCGGCTGCTTGATCACTAGGCGTGCAAAAACCACGATAAGGCTCTGAATAAGATTTGTGGCAGTCGCAATCGCTAGCCTCTTCGCTACACCCTGGAGTAAAACAGGGAGGTAGGGTCCCAATTCTTGCGAAGCCTGATTTCCTGCTTAGTGTTTACACTATATTTGTGGAAACCAAGTGCGAATTCGAAATTACCTTGTCTACAACCTCTGCCGCCAGGCCGCCAATCTCAAGTGCAGATTGATCCGGCAGTCCGGGTCCAAGGAGTCGATCGATGATCAAGAGAACCAACTCCAGCCCCGACTTACCATTCCCATCATGCCTACGACGCATTAGCGACCTAACAATCAACAATATATGCGAACAAATAGGTGCATACCATTGAAGTAACTGTTGAGTATCGTGTTCAACGATACACTTCAACGCCTCTGCACCAGACTGTTTAAATGTTAGCCCAGAGTTTACCAGTAAATTTGGATTATTCCTCACCTGCAGAAGAGAGGTCTCGAACGATTGTAAGAGGCACTGGGCGAGACGGGGCATCAAAGTTGCAACAATCCCCGACGGCAGAGGCCCCGTAGCATTCCGAAGAATTGTGGCGAGCAATTCGGCTGCCAACTAAAAATCTATTAGTAATGTATGAAACAAGAGGTTGACCAAATCTTACATTAGTGAATGGGTTATCATGCTCGTATGAATCGGCATCCAAGACTTTTATAATTAGAGGGATGGCTTGGTTGCAGAGCGTGACAAAGTCATCCGGAAGCGTCTCTGCGGTGTCATCAACGATCTCCTGGATCAGATTCGAAAGGTACACATTTGATGCACCACTTTCCCCAAGCGTGAACAACAGTTCAAAAACATGTGAGGACGGATCAAGCGCGAGTTTAGGTTGTAAACGCAATGCAGCTTTGAGAGTATTAGCTAGCACACACAGAGCATCTTGTGCTTCCTCACGGTCCTCGGCCGATTGGCTGCCAACAAATGCGCCGATACTCCGGACAATATCCGGCTGATAGTAGACAATGTTCTCTGCATTGACATTCTCCGAGATCCTGAATCGATGGTTCGGGCCCAGTTAGTGGGTTTGTTCGCACACTCGGGGACAGCAGGGCGACAAACGTTTCAATTGCCCGGATTGCAGAGATCTTGACAATCTCAGACGGATCACTGGACGCAATTTGGATGCATCCCGGCACAAAATCATTAAGAAATTCCAATAGCGCTGGCGACTGGACTCGTGTCAAAGTACTCCCAAGCAACCAACCGCGAGACCTCAAAAACAAATTATCTAGGCCATCTGTCAGCACAAAGATATATTAAACTCGCCACCCAGACAACATAATACTCACCATGGGTGAGCGATTTTTTGAGATTCGATAGCAAGCCAGTAATCATATCTGGGCTAACTTTTGCAAATGCTGTGGCCGGATCTTCGCTTTCAGACACAATAGCTTGCTCTAAAAGATAAAAGGAAGCTTCTGCTGCTTTCCAACTATAATAGGGCTATTAGCAATCAACAAAGCCCTCAAGAATGACCAAGAGCTTACCCTGCATGGTTTTGGGCCGCAAAGCCCACAAGTGCAGTTAAAACCGGGGTTTTCAGCCAGTCTAGCAGGCGCTGCATCACAATAAGCCAACTGACCCCTCTTAGTATTGTCTAACTGAGGATTTTACTCACCGTCACCAAATCGCTAGCTGCTGTTCGAGTGGTAAAGTTCGCAGTCATGGCAGTCTCTTCAGCAACAAACACATTATAATCGAGCTCCCAAAGCCCCTCGTCTTCTCCAGTAATCTGGGCTAGAAGAACACAGGCATATACCATATGTTCTAATGGTTGTGTGCTAGCGTTTATCGCCCTAAGGAATTCTTCCTTCACTGACTTTGAGCGCAAACATGTTTGCAGGAAATCAGCCTCCTCAAGCATAAGAAGATCGAGGGTATATGGAAGGCCATCTATATTCGACAATCTGCCATCCGTGTCCCCTTCCACGAAATCCTTAACATATTTTTCCTTTGCAGCGTTCATTTCGGCCCAAGTCGCTTGGAACAACGAAGGCATGTATTTTGTCATTGTTCCAGAGAAGACGCTGACGATTTTCCCAATGGTCTACCCGAATGGTCAGCAGTTGCTAACTCGCAACCATTGATGGCTAGTTTTAGTAGGCCTTCTAACCTTATAGGATTGTAACTTCAACGTTACCAACCCGTGATACTCTTCATCGTTGGTGCCAGAAAGCTGCAAGAAAGGCTTTTCTAAGATCTGGGCAAAGAAAGCCATCCAAACGTCGACTACCTTGGTTGCAAATTGTTCCACTGGACCCGGATGGTCCTCTTTGACCATCTCTAGAAGCTCGATGCATGAACGTACAGTTTGCACCGCCAAACTTCGGATATTGCTTGGACGCTACCGCCACACTTTAGCAAATGGCACCCTTCCACTGATATGTAAACACAGAAGGGGGCGGCCTTACAACTTCCGAAGTGGCAACATGATAGAGAACCTCAACAAGTTGGTGGGCGACTGCGAAAAATTGCTCCTCGCTGAAACCATCCTCAACAAGATCTGATATCAAATATTAGTCTAACCTGCAATACAAGCGTCGGGCCTCAATAGCGATCCTACCTGTTAGAACCTTGAGTAGACCGTGCAACTGCTCGTCTGTAGCTGTAGGGATAGCACTCAAAAGGTCCTGTAACAGCGAAGGCCACTCCTCCGGAAAATCATGCGATGCGATTCTAGACACATTGAAGGCGGCTGCCGACCTGATTTTCCGCTCCTTGTCGGACAGCAGCTGCAGCAAAGAGCTGCGAACTTGCTGTTTGACCTCATCCTTGATTGGTGGTCCGGCATATTTGTCATAAGGGGGGGACCAACATCCGTCGATGAACGTGCGAAGGTAAACGATGGCGGCCTGTCTACTGGTGAAGTCCAAGTCTGTCGTAGCGGCAAGGTTGATGAGGGCGAGCGGGAAGCCTATAGGTACGCGGTAACGTGATTAGAATTGCTTTTGGCGCATATATTGTCCCGCAGTTCGCAGGGAGCGTAGGGAGCGCAAGAGTCAGGATATTCACCATCCTGAGAGTAAAGTTGGAATAGCTCGTTTTCCGCTGCACGTCTTGGCCCCTCCTCGGGCGACTGCAAAGCGGTGAGGAGGTAGTGGACTCTAGGTTGAAAGAGCGTGACCATGAGCTTAGTGACCCCCATACCGTGGGAATAGAGAACAAATCATGCCGATGTGGTGCGCAAGGAGCTGCGAGGCACAACAGCCCCTGGCAGGAGAGAAGACTCACTTTTCCATGACTGTTGGACGAAGCGAAGCTTGAGGTCAGGGATCAACAAAGCTGGCCAAAGCCCTTGCTCCTAGGCGCTTAGGTTTCTGTGAGAAGCGCTGGAGTGCCTTCGACTTTAGCACGCAGTGTTGGTGTACTGTAAGGAGGGCAAGGGCCGTGGCAATTGGTGGTGAATGTCAACGAAGAAGCGCTTGCCTGGCCTGGTCG
Organism: Drechslerella stenobrocha 248; assembly: GCA_000525045.1. Taxonomy (NCBI): domain Eukaryota; kingdom Fungi; phylum Ascomycota; class Orbiliomycetes; order Orbiliales; family Orbiliaceae; genus Drechslerella; species Drechslerella stenobrocha. Next base: position 442,382 of record KI966407.1, on the reverse strand, counting down.
CAAAGACGTTGACGGTGGGGAGGGAGTCGCGATAACTGTTTTATAGACGAGAGTTGAGAAAACCAGAACGCGTTGAGCATATATACAAATTACCCCTCCAGCGCCATCTCAGCTCCGCAGCAACATCACTACCAGTCCGGTTTTGCACTGTTGTACCTCGCTTCCTGACAGTGGAACTCGAAATCAGCTACGCCAATCCAAGCAAACTCTCCACTGACAGCAAGCTACAGCCAAAGTCTCCCTCGTGATCATGTAGCGAAAGATGATATCAATCGACAATTATGCCAATCTTGTCACCGCCTTCAGCGACCTCCTGCTCGTCTCGATCCACACCATCCTGTACGAACGGGAGATCTACCCAGCCTCCCTGTTCATACCCGCGCGGAAATACAACCACCCCGTCCGCCAGGCTCGACATCCCCGAGTCTGCCAATGGATCCAGGACGCCGTGAACGCATGTGCTGAGGAGCTACTCAAGGTGCCCACCCCGCTTTCCATGCTCATCAAGGCGGCGGGCATACTAACGCGCCAGTTGGGCATCTCAGTGCACCGTCGACCTCATATCAATAAACATCATCTCCGCGACAAACAAGCCCCTCGAGCGCTTCGTTTTTGATGTCTCCCGCTTTCCTATCGTCGCTTCCTCAGACATCCACTCTCGCTTCGTCGAGGCGCCTGCCGACGCAAGTCCAAACGATGTTGTCTCTCCCACTATCCCGGACTCCCAAGACGTTATACACCAGATAGACCTCGAGGAGCAGTTGCGCGCCGTGCTTACCAAACTATCATACTCCTCCGTGAAACTCGGCAAGTTGCCTCAGGATTGTACTTTCTCTGTGTCCATGGAGTTGAAAAAGGATTCTCCGGCGCCAGAAGGGGTATGGATAACCCGTCTTAATTACGCGACGGTTCAACATAAAGTTTGAGAAACAGGGAGCTAACAGCGTGGATTTGTTTAGAACCCGCCAGCTTGGGTGACAGCGGAGTATCAAGGTGCTGAACAAGCTCGCCGGGCAGTACCGAGCAGCCAACGGGCAGCAGATACAGCCCGGACGATACCCATCCGGAGCTTGGCAATGGGCGCTCTGGCGCTAGAAACGTGGGTGGAGGAAGCAGAAGGAAAGAAGGAATTCATGATATCCTAAACAGTATGGTCTTGTGCCCATCGCCGGAACTGTGCACAATCGATTCGGCTTATAGCAGGAACGGGCACCCATCTTTTTCTCTCCCCTTTACATAGTCACGTATACCCAATAGAATATATATACCCATCTGAATTGAAATTTCAAAGGGGTTCATGAATTCATTGATAAATTTTGAAATACGCTACAGAATTGTTCGTCCCATGCATAACGGAAACTTCTAGTCTTTCAAATGCAACCTCCTTCTATACTCTCTATCGAAAAAGGAGAAGGGAAATTTTTCACGCACACACACTGTTACCGCAACCCCATCAGCCTTTTCGAGTTTTCGTATACAAGGTACGACTAGATACCAAATGTCAGCATCACTCATACTAACGGCAAAAATCCGGGCGGGGAGCTTACAATAGACACCGCGGGGACAACCTTCAACAAGTTCGGTGTCAAGCCCTTAAAGAAACCCTTGAACCCCTCTTGGCTATAGGTTCGGGTTGCCACATCCCAAAAGCCAGTATAAGTCTGCGGATGCCCCGTTGTCCCTTGTGCCTGCAGGCGTGTTCTTAGAACATTGATAGGATAGACAACACTAGCACCTACACTGCCAGACGTTGCACCTATTGCTAAAACAATAATGTTGGACAACTGGAAGTCTTCTTCTTTGACGCCCAGCGCCTTCGATCTGGCTGTTATGTATGATCGCTTCATCAATTCGAATGTCCCTAGATCAATTGCTGCATACGGGAAAATTCCGAGGATACCAAGTGGCAGTCCTCGATAGAAGCCGCCGGTTTTCCAAAGTTTCTTTGCCGTCTCAACTATCAGCGCGTTGCCTCGCGGCCCGCCGGCTACTACTTCGCACTGCATGCGGCTGTAGAGAATGTCAGGCGAGGGTAATCTAGGTGCCAGATGTGTGGATTAATCCCAAAGCTTACAATTTCAGTGTGTCAACTGGGTATGATGCTAGCTGACTGACTACCCCTCCGACACCACCAGCAAGAAACCTTGACACGCTGGATATCTGTTTTGGATCATCTTTTCCCTCTAGGCGTGCGAAGAGCCGCTTGGCTGCCTGAATTACAGAGGTGAAGTTAGCATTGAATTTAAACAATGCAGCTAGAGGGCGCAGGATGATACCTCAAATGACCCAAACTTGATAGCGCTTTCAGGCAGGACTTTGGCAACGTTCAAGCCATTCCCTGCGAAAAATGATCGCACCCCACCTGCCTCCCAAAGGGCACGGAGGGCATCTCTCATAGGCCTTGCCGCAGATTTCCCCAGGTCCTTCAAAGCAGAAGACTTGATGTCACGGGCAACATGAGTATCCGTCTGGGCTATTAGATATACCCTCAACCGATCAAGCGGGGCAGTGGCTGTCCTTGAAACGACGCCAGCAGCACCTCCGGCCAGGAAAAAACCTATGATTTCTAGAATCAGCACAAAGAGGTGAAGATGTGTTCACTGTTGAGGGCTTACCAATATTTTCGTACAAGTCATCGTTCAGATTGACATCACCTAAGATACGCAAACTGTTTGTTAAACGTGATCGCACAGGCCTCGTTATGAATCGCGTAGGGGCTCATTTGGGGTAACGGATGGTGAGGCGATTGCATAAACACTGTACCTTCTGGATTCACGTTCACTGTTGCCAGGAAATAAGAATATATGGCCTTCATCCCCGGATCAAGGCCTTCGGTACTATCCAACTGTGGAATAAACACAAGAAAATCTCTTTGCCGTCATCGCACGTCGAAATTAGAGCCCGCAAGGACATTGAACCTCACAAGCGCATACCAATCAGTAGTCTGACTTACCGCCATTCTTCGAATGTTATCTGCCCATCACTATTCTTGTCCAGTCTATCGAAAAAGGCCTTCAGCTTATGCGGCTCCACGCTGATACCGTTGCTCTCTAGAGCGTGAGCTAGCTCGGCTCTATCCAACTGTCCATTCTTGTCTCGGTCAATGGCATTGAAAAGCCCCCGTAGATGCATCTCCGTCGCCTCCATGAACACGACAAACTCATCGAATTGAATGAACCCATCGCCGCTCGTATCGCATATGTTCAACAGCTCCTGGAGCATCTTATCGGCACTTTGTAGGGCTGTCGGACGAGGTCATCAGCCGCCCGAGCCTCAGCAACGGATGACATCTGGCACATCTGCCTGTGAGTATTCGACGTACGGTGATTGATGCTCTTGAGCCCGCGTCTCAGGGCCTCGAGGTCCAATTGGCCTTCTCTGTTGGTGTCCAAAGTCTCGAAGAGCCGAAGCAGACGGGCCCGGCGAGCTCGTTCCGGCTCCTCATTTTCTCCTCCGCTCGACATACGGAAATCGGGATCTTCAAGATGGTCAGCACAGTTGCCAGGTTATGTTGGCGTGCATGTCGCGTGTGTCGATGCAAACGTTAGTCGACCCCGCCGTCTCTCTGGATGAACTCGGGACCTGGGAGTCTGCTGGGCGCTCAACTTCCAGGTTTTGACGGGCAGTGACATCCGTCGGCAGCTCTGAGGCAACGGCGCGCCAATTCGCGGGCGCTAATGGGTCGTGCGAGATATAATTTGCTGCCGGGAATATGCAGGTTCGGAGCTAAGGTTTGGCGAACCCGGACTGCTTCTTCCCGAGCAGTAGGCTGACGGCAAAGTGCGAGGATGCACTCTGTAAACTGTTGCAGTGCGATGTGTGATGTCTGTGGAGGTTATGGGCGGTGATATCATCCCATCTCGTAATCGTGCCGAGACGACTGTGTTGCTTGACCCCAAGACATGACAAGCTCGCAACGCGGCTCAATCCTAAGCCTGGCGTCGAATCAGAACTCCAGCTCTCATTCATCAACCCAACGACAGGCCTCAAACGCGCGCCTCCCTCTGCAAAGCAATTCTGGCATAGACTCATCGATGAAAGCACAATGATATATCCGACCACATCGCAAGCCGGCATATCTATCATTACCAGAATCAAAGCTATCGTCAGCTGGACGCTGACAAACAAATATACATTTTTTTTGCACGCTACGACTCCACACGGGCACGTCGGACTGGGAGCATATCGCCCCCTCATCTCATCATGGCCGCCAATTTCTGGACATCTACCCAGCGAGCTCACTGGCAGCTCACGAGAGAAAAAATAGCTGACATGCGGAAGGGTCTCGACGAAGAGGATACGAACAGAGGGCTAGGAATCGCGTACCCATTGCCGGACCACAAGCAGCTACAGCTCTACTTTCATCACTGTAAGTGTTTTGAACCCGGCCTCATCTGCCTGGCATTACTGGCACTTGTCAGAAATCAATCATTTTTAGACTCAGAAATGGGGAATTAAATAGGTGTACAACGATTGGCCCGTCGTCTCCAACTTCGTCAACAACCACTCGCCACGGCCGAAACATACCTCAAGAGGTTTTATCTCAAGGTCTCCATACGAGATACCAACCCTTATCTGATGCTGTCGACGTGTGTCTACCTGGCCTGCAAAATGGAAGAATGTCCGGTGCATATACGGAGCGTAGTAAATGAAGCCCGAGCATTGTTTCAAGGTATGGGTTAACCTATTATAGACCGCGTGGCTGGAAGACAAATGTGCTGACCTCTGGCTCTAGAGTTTATCCCCCAGGATACTGCCAAGCTAGCAGAGTGCGAATTTCATCTGATATCGGAACTAAACTCGTATCTAATCGTCCATCATCCGTACCGGACGTTGATGGAGGTGCAGGTACAGCTCAAGTTGTCCCCGGACGAAATTATGGCAGTTTGGTCGTTCCTCAACGATTCCTACATTACGGATCTGATTTTATTATACCCGCCACATACCATCGCGCTTACTGCTATATTCTTGGCGGTATTCGTCCGGCCTGCCGTCCACACGCAGGCAAATCTGAATGCATCGAGCTCCACCTCTATGGCGATGGGTGCAGCCCCAGGCGGCGGTATCGTCCCACCGGCGTCATCGGCAACGCAGGGGCTCAGCGTATCCGCAGCTTCCGCAGCTAACCCCCAGAATATGAGCAGCGCAAGACATTCACAAATGAGTGATTGGTTCGCCGAATCCGGCGTCGACATGGAGTCTATTATCGAATGCACACAAGAGATGATATCGTTATACGATACCTGGGAAACCTGGACAGATAAGGTTTGCAGAGAGGGTGTGGCAAGGTTGATCAGGGGGCGACAACTGCTCTGAGACGTTCGCCACCCATCTGTCAGCATGTCGCTACATCCCATCACAGAGGCGAAATTGCAGAGGCGAAAGTTGGAATCGCTTGTGACCAATCCTGCTTCCAGTTCGGTCCGAGGAGAGTTCCTGTCAAAGCCGTCGCTCCTTCACCGAGATATTCAAGAATGCACAAGGCCGTTTGGGTCAGGTGGCCGGCCTGCCCATCTCGTCTGGACTAGCCTCATTTGCTTGTGTGGATCAATGATGTGTTACAGGTGTACATGTACACAGTACATACATTCCTCTTCCTTGCTGCAGACAGGAAGCTTTGCCAACAAACAACCTTGGCTGGGTTCCCTCGGTGATGATGATGATGGTACACATCGAACAGCAGTATCGGGGATGCCTATTTTCCGGAATATCTTGCCTCTTATCCCTTCGGTAGCGAGGATGGAGATAGTGGATGGAGGAGGGACAGGCGCTGACAAAGAGCAGGCGGTGATATTTGGGCATCCCTTGCGCGCTGAAGTACTGGGCGGTGCACACCTGATCTCCGGCTTCGCCACCTGAAAGGCTACGGTTGGGGCTCCTACAACTGCCCACTGTCGTCAAGGCCGCATCGTCACCGCAGGAGATCCCGAGCACTAGTCCTGTTTCAACAGTTGGCCAACTGACTTGACCTGTTTTTCAACCTGCATGACAAGACCGATGCGCCAAGTTTCTGCAATCCCAGCGGTTAACCAATCAGCAGTGCAAGCAGACACCCCTTTGCCCCTTCTTCCTGGGAGTTTTTACCAAGACCTTCCCCAAAGAGACTATTCCTTGTCAAAAGCAAACCCTGTAGTTCCGTACCTGTACTAGTGCTGTACGTTGATTGTCATGCCGCAGGTCTTGGGTGCATCATTGCTGGCAACCAAGTTGCGTTGAATTGCGGGTACATTTTACATTTCCGATACTTGTTTCGACGCTCACCCTGAGGTCATGTCGGCAGGGCAGAAGAACCGGCCTGGTACAACGACGGAGGTCGAAGAGAAGTATCGAGGACTTCCTGACAGCCACCAAAGAGAAGCAAATGCTAAAAGAAGAAAACAGGGAATCTGGAGGGCGACCGACCCCCATACTGCCCAGCATCGTTCTTTACTTGGACAGCGCTAAATGTTGCCAGACCCTTGTCCATCCTTGTCCACCCTTGACCAGCATCGGCTGCAGGAAAGTGAATGGAGGTGGTACCATCTACCACCGCTGTTTCGAAAGCCGTCGATGGCGATGGGCGAGAGCAGGGTTCGGAGACAGGTACCAAGTACACGAACCATCCAGACATTTCGAGGTCACCGATCACCCAAAACCCGACCCAGGTTGGCCGCTGCACGTCCCGATTTATCCAGACCAGCCACTCCAGCCAGTCGGGGCGCTGCTGGGTGGACAGACCCTTTTGCTGCAGGTCTAGTTTTAGAATTTTGGGCCCCATTCCTCGAGGCCTCTGCATCGAGGTTCGGGTGCTCCTCGCAAGCCCGAGTGAAGGGGGCCAGAAGAGAAGGGGGACAGGACCCAAAACACCCCAACCATTATGGCCCAGCCAGCCTGCCAGCCTGCCCGCCCGAGCCCGACCAGAGGAAGAAGGAAAAGAAAACAACTGCGAGTGGAACCCCGGCCGCTGTGCTTCGCTTGGACAGAACAGAATAAAACCTTCGCATTTCCCGCCTGCCTCCGCTGTTCTTTGTTCCCCGTTCCCCCCCATTCAAAACAGTGCTTCCTGGTGTTTTTGTCGAGCAATCTTATTCCTGCCGTCCCGCTCCCCAGTGATTAGTCGCTCTGCCATCCCCTTTTCCTGTCGCTGTGGTCCTGCCAAAACCTCCGCGCCTCTCCCGACCGCTGCTTCTCCCTCAACCACATCACCACCTGCCTCTACAACCTCACAACAACTACTACCACTACCACCACTGCAACCACCACCACCAACATCTCAACCAATATCTACTATCATAAGCTCCGCCTCTGCGAGCCCCTCATCCTCACAATCGCCAGCATATCTCCCTCTGGCTCTTGCTTCTCTTCCTCTCCGGCCTATCCTCTTGTTCTGTGCAACAACACAGTTCGCCCCCCTTTCTAAATCCGTCACAAAGCCAATCTCCCTGCCCCCAAACTTTCTTTTTCAGCGCCTCCCTCAAAACCCTTCTCGTGCCGCAGCCTTATCAATCACATAATCTCCCTCGTCTATCATCTTCACCCTCCCTCATAACTTTCTTTTTCACACCTCCCACCTGCACTCACCTGCATACCAAGCATTGCTCAAACAAACGACTGCACATCTTGCAACAACATCATCACTACAATCCTCCAACATGTCTTTCGGCTATCCATCTTTCCATCCCCAGACACGATCGTGTAAGCAACTAAACCTCGTCTCGGGAGTGGAATGAGTAATCGTATTCTAACCGCCGACTGCAGTACTCAACGCCCGCTACCGGTATGAGGCTGCGAGATCCTTCGATCTGGATGATGACCTAGAGTTCTGCCCTGCGCTGTTATCGGAAGAAGAGGTAAGGAACACCATGCGCATAGTACTATACTCTCTTGGATCACCAACTAACTTTGCTACAGTTGCAATCCGTCCACTCTGGATCCGATCGCTCTTCGCTGTCGAGTGGCTCGCCGAATGGCTCCCCGTTACAACACCAAATCCAGCCTTCATCCGCAACCTCACCTTACTCCTTCGCTCATACCGCTTACGGTGGTCCGATCAACTACCCCCATCAACCTAAGGCGCAACCCTCCTCTCAACGGACCCGCAATGCCATCCCCATCGTCAACCCCAACACTGGCATGCGTGTTTCGAGCCCACCCAACATGATCCCTCACCCAACACAGCGATCTCATCATCACTCGGGCGCCTCCCGCCGATGGTAGTACGCCCAACCTACCAATACAAATAACCTCGCATTGTAAATTTCAACCTATTTTTTCCTTTTATCTGACGCTTTTGGATTCGTCATAATCGGGAGTTCATTGCTTGGTCCTGCACATCTCTTTCGTTTGTTTGAATGCTTTGGACACTGGATGAAATGGCTTAACGGAACATTATACTTTCCAACAAACCCTCACAAAACACGCCCGTGGCTTACGCTCAGATTTGCTGGGTTTTGACGATATTTCATAATACAAATTACTTCCTTCACCATGCCGACCTGGACTTCGACCCGTACTTCTATACCAACAAACGCCTCTTTTTCCTGATATCTTTCAGCTTGGCTTTTTGAGCATTCTGGTGTCGTGGAATCAATTTTGGAGACCCACGCTGGCGTCCTTTTGTTCCTCTCTATCACTTGACCTCAAGTGTTTATGACGAGATAGATCAAGTTAACATCTATGTCTTTTTGTCGTTAGAGTTCTTGTTTCTTCGTCCCCCTCACACCAACCTCATACAAAACAAATTACCGCCTCGTGTTCGTTTCCAGCATTGCGTCACCTCAATACTTTTTATATCTTCAAGTTATGGTGTGCGTATTTATGCGCGCATGCCCAGCTGGTATCATTTTTTGCTGTACAAAGTCCTTTTGAGTTCACGCGGTTTCTTTTTAAGAAGTCTATATTCGGTTGGGTGTTTGTGTCTGATGGGTTACGGGCTGAAGTCGGAAGGGTCGGGTGTTTCCATATCAGTTTCTGGTATCATTCGAGTGCGAAAACTGCAAATGGGAGTCCGAAGTATTATATATATTTGTTGAAAGACCAAAAAACGTCAGACGTTGGGATCGGGATTGCTTTTCTGAGGGTTTCTGTTGTGTATTTTTTTGTTCGCTACTGTACATTTTCCTTGCTTGTCTGACTGTTTCTCCGTGGCTCCTTTCCTGGTGATGCTTCCTTCCTCTTCCCATTTTCTTCTCCCCTTTTGCTATATCGCTCTTCTGGGTGTCGTGGATAAGGGTTCCGTTAGCGGGTGTACGGTTGGTCGGCTGGCTGTTTCGTGTCATACTATATTTTCTATTACCTCTGATATTCTTTTGTCGTACAAATGGAACAAAGCCAGAGAGAGGCTCCTTGAAGCCCCCTGGAATTCTACATCAAGATATGCACTTTACCCTTCAAGTACGTGACTGCTCCTGGATCTACTGTAGATATTTGAACTCCTGGCGAGGAGAAGCTTGCGAGAGTGGTTTTAGCCTCCGGGCTGGCCGCAAGCCCCAAGGTAGCAAAACTGCAGACTGGAGCGAGATAGTTGCGTCCTCCCAGCTCGACAGCTGAGAGTCGGACGTTTGCTGCGCTGTAACGATCAAGTAATGCATTGCATAGCAAAGCAAAGCAGGACCTCTCCGTGACAAACAGGAGCTTTGGGGCGATTGGCCAATCTGCGGGCGGTAGGGTCAAACACGCCTCTCGGATCATGCGGAGGTGTTGTCACGACGTTATTGGGCGACTACGTCAAGAAGACATTGGCCAGCTGCTTGTTACGGACGACGGGTACCGGGTACCTAGACCGGCAGGCTGATTGCATGCCGACGGCGGCGATGTGGTTTTCAGTTCGGGCCTTCGAATTTGTTCAATAAAGAGCTTCCTTCAAATCTTGTTCCTTCATTCTTCGATCGTCATCCTCAAAAGAAAGGAAAAAGACTTCACATCGAGTTAGATCACAGCTGGCTTGCGTGGGTCCGGGGAGATTGTGGGTTTGTTTGCTGTAAGGAATGGAGTTTTAACGTTTTGTTTTTTGTTTTTTGCTTTGCTTTGGCTTTGGGTTTTCGCTTTTGTACAGCTGTTCGCTGTTGAGTCGACAAGCGGCGCCTGGTGGCCTTCGCTTTGGGCCCAGGCGGACGCCCGAGTCTGGTTCTGAGTCTTAGGCTCAGTCCTGGCGATGGGGGGCCTGGTAGACCTTACGCACAAGGTACGTATTTGCCCGCGCTAGCGCTAGGCGGAGGATGCAGGAATTCGAATTCAATCAATCGATCCTAGCGTTCCCCCCGAGGCCAATTGCAAATGAACTGATCCTTCCCCTGACGTCCGGTAATATCGAACTCGACACTGCAATTGGACTGCGCTCCGGATAGTACAGCTAGCTGACAGACCGGCCACCTGGCTAGCTGGCCTGCTGGCTGGCTGTCTGCTCGAGAGCTCACGAGTTCGAAGGATAAATATGATATATTGTTTCGATCAATCTCGCTAGCACTGAGGATCTGGGTTGCAATTGGACGTCGGTGGGTCATGATCATGGCTGTGATGGTGGTATAGTATTATATAGCAGTGCGTGCTAAGTGCCCAGATGGTTAGCTGGGTCTTACCTGTGTGGCATGCGTTCGGCGATACCGCCGAATGGCAATGCCGATTGAGGGTCGCCCGCCGGTTCCGGTATCGGGTTATCGCCATTCAGCTGGTTGTGAGCTGCCTAGGTAAGTAAGTACTTAAGCAACCAACAAGTATGCAAATAAGTACCTCGTTCCAGTTCCCTCGCGTTTTTCCAGCGTGGACAGCTGCAGTCGCGTCCACACGAAGCATGGTGCAGTGCATTCGAATCTTTCACCGGGACAAGCGAGATCGCTGCGGATTTAATTTGCGATGCAGCCAGGATGCGGGTGCGTGGTCGCATGGTGGAATGTGAGTGCTTCGGGGCGGCGGTGGACGGACGGACTCGAGTACTCGTTTGTTGGTGGCTTCGATCGTGATTCGATCGGGTGACCGTGGTGCTCGTATCAGGGTTCCAAGAATATGCGGTTGAGATAGCGCCAGGCGCAGGCCAGGCCGGACGGGGAGTGCCCGATCAACTGCTACTTTGTCAGGTCTTGTGGTCTTGTGGTCGGCCGGTGGATACTATATACTTGGGTAGATATCCACAAAGGTTCCTATTGGGTGGATGGTGGAGATGCGCATTACTTCGTATCGCCGGCCGTAATATCCTGTATTGATATTATACCGTTGAAGGGTCTAATTATAACGGTCTGCGATGGCTCACAGGAGGATGTGTTGCAGGGGACTTTGTAGCAACGAAGCACCGAGAAGGTACGTATACGTACGTCCTGTAACGCCGAGGCACGCCATGGGACCGGCCTCGTATTCGGGAAGCCTGGCCGTGGTTGGAGACGCTCAACGCCGCCTGCACGGTTTGCGCATCAAACAGGCGGAGAGAACGCGCCAAGTCCGCGATGGTGACATCGACGGGTCAACGGTCGCGATGCCGTACCGCTTACATAATCTCGAGGGTGTTGGATATTTTGCGTTGTTTGACGTCACACCGATGCGAAGCGATGATATCATAACCTGCTTGCGTCGACAGCTGCCGGTGTTTTGAAATACAGGCAATTGGCGGTCCTTCATGGGCGTATATAAACAGTAATATCTGTTCTTTCCTATCCAGCCCCATTGTCATCACACGTCCGAGCATCGACAGCAACACCACTCGTTGAAGCATCAAACGCCAATCCTCCAATTGAGCCTCCAAAGACAGCTCCGAACTGCAATCACACGGCTCCCAATTGACGAATCGACTCCTGACTAAACCGCCGTTGTTCCGCTGAATACAAGCCATCGAGTCCCCCATCCCAATTCGACAAGAAAGACTTGCCCTCGCGGCTACACCGACCCAATCCGCCGCCCAAAATGGCCTGTCCACTCGTCACCCGCAGCCTCGCTCGTCGACTTGCCCTTCCTGGCGCCCAGGCGACCAGACACATGGCCGCCACATCCAGCTCTCTGCCGCATGCGTACTCGACCTTTAGCACCGTCCACGAGAACGACCCGGATAAGCTGGACGGCCACAAGCAGAATTCCCTGGCCGAGCAGAAGGCGGGGAAGGGGCAGTGGCGGGAGGAGCTGGCGAGCGATGCTGAGGCTGTTGTAAGTCCTTCCCCCTTTCCCACACCCCCCCCTTACTTCCTGTCTTCCTCTTTTGTGGGGCTCTTGCCGCCCGCACTTCTAGACGTCTCGGCCAGGGGATGTGCGAATGTGCAGTCGTCCGGTCGTGAATGCCTTGGGTATCCCGAGACGAAGACGATGGACGTCTTTGCATACAGATCGTGCACCCGATCGATGCCCCTTTGTTTTCTTCTTCCTCTTCCTCCCTCGTTACGAGCATGCATCCGCACCCACCCCTCGGTCGTGGCGGGTAGCAGATTTGGCTAATGGTGCTCTTCTAAACCTCGTCGGTAAAAATAGATCAAGGCCGAGCGTGAGGACATTCAAGCGACGGGCGAGGAAATCAAAAAGTTGCAACGGGAGACAAACGAACTGCTCAAAAAGGCCGGCATAAAGCCGTCGTAGATGCGGCACTGGCAGTCGCATCCCCTCCCCCGCTCCGGACGGCCTGCTGGCGAGGGGGTGGAGGTGGAACATGGATATTCGTCACGCGCATGTCCCGTCTGTGTGCATTCGCTCGCAGGAAGGTAGATTACTTGTAACCAAGGCGGTTTCGAAGTTAGCACCTGTCGGTAAATAGATACATCTTGAACCGGCCTCCAAAGTGGGCGGCTGCAGAGATGTCGCTGTTTCGGTTGTGTAAAATTGCGTCCTTGACTGTCATTGGTGCATACGTAACAGTCGGGAGTACCTACGGGGTACTTTGAATGTGAGACCCATGTGTTATATCCGGCGTGTGCGACGTCCAGGTTAACGTTACTATTGCCCTTGTTTTGCATGGCGAGGCCGCTCGTGAAGGTCAACCAGTCTGCTTCAAACCTAACCTGGCGCTGAAATTCATGCGTCTCGTGTGGTCTGCCGCATGGTTCCCTGGTCGAGCGGTTGCACCTACATTCAAAGACATCTGCTGCCATGGCGCCAACTCGGCAGAAACCTCAATTATATTAGCTGCCATTCTGGGCAGATTGAATCCGGATGCACCGATAAAATGGATGCCGCGGATAAGATAACGGAAGAGATATCTACAGACAATGCATGATAAACTGATAGAAACATGGATACAACGAACGGAAAGGAAACAGCCCTATAGAACTCAATGTATAGCCCTTGCAAACCCGAACAAAAGGATACCAGTGCCGTGCGAGAAACCCAATGTATTAAAAAAGAAGGTAGGAAACTGCGGTATCGCCAATCCTGCCAATACTTGCTCGCTGGTGCACTAATGTCGCTCGCTATTACCAAATACCCTGTCCTCGGGTAGACTACTTCAGAATCGCGATTAGGAGGATCAATACAACTATCAGCACTGCAATTGTAATCATGGAGCCTGTACGCGCATGAATGGGTTAGCAAGCGATCCGCACCCTCTGTGCCTGCCGAGCGGCTTCACTGGGGTAAACGCACCATTATCCTTCGCTTTCCGCGCAAATGTATCCAACCGCTTCCGCGCCCCCGTCATCCGCCGCTGCGCCCGCTCGACCCCATCGTCTAGATCGTCCAGGAGGTCACCCTGGCTGTCTAGCTCGTCGCCAATCTGGATGCTCAGCTCCCGCTGTCGGCTGATACTCCGTGATAGGTGGTCTAGCGTGTCGTCCTGCTCCTCCATCACCCGCTGATGCATCGTCAACATTTGCTGATTCGACAATTCATCGGTGTCTACTAGTGTGTCGGAGAAGCGGACTTGCTTGGACGACTTGCGCATCGCGGCCGCGGCGGACGAGGTTACATCACCGGCGCCGTCGTCATCGTCGTCGCTAGTGCCCATGAGGGCATCGCGGGGGGACGAGGAGGGGTCATCATCGGTGTAAGAGGCTAAGCCGCGAGCGGCGGCATGGTGCTTGCGGGTGGGTGCGGGTGCGGGTGGCTCCTCATCGGTGTACGGCAGGCTGTTGGGGTCAAGTGCCGATTTGGAGGAGATGGAGGATAAGTCTATGGTGTTCTTTGCGACGCCGGGTGTGGAGCCGAATTGTGAGGTTAGGTTGTCGTATTGCGAACGCAGCTGGACGAGGACGTCCTCTCGTTCCCTGAGGGCTTTCGAAGGCCTGCGGATACGGCGTCTGAAGTTAGCGTGGCTGTTCTTCTGCCCCTTATTGAGGCGCTCGGAAGCCGTCGGCTGTGACGGGATATAGGGGCCGATGGGTGCGGACGCACAGCTCGCCTTGCTGCTCCAGACGGGTCTGCTCCTGCTCGAGCTGGGCGATGCCCTGCCGTAGCGTCTCCAGCGAGCGGGTGATATATGCGTCGGCGGTGTTCGGCTCGAGCTTTAGCGACAGGGCGCGGGACCGCTCGAGGAGGGAGAGTTTTATGTGGTCCGCGAGGAGGACCAGGCGGTCGGCGTTTGTCGACATGGCGGGAACAGTAGCGAGCGAGCGAGCGGACGTTCTAATCGGAGGTGTACCTGGATGCTGGCTATGCGCGTCGGGCCGGTGGTTGGGGGAAATGCGATATCGGCGGTGGTGGTGATGATGATGATGGTGGTCAAGATGGTGGAGATGCGATGGCGGACGGATGTTGGAGAGGGGCGTTTAACCTGGCCGGATCTCCGCCAGAATCTCCGCCAGAACCCCGCCGATTCCTATCCCGCAAGCTGCCAGGCGCAGCATCCGGCGCCCGACCATCTTGGTGTTTCTTATCCGTTCCGAGCAGAGTGTTTTCTCGCTGGATTTAGCCGTGGGCCGGGGGCGGAATGCAAATGTGTGAAGCATACAAGAGACGTCATGCTGCCATCGTCTCGGGGGCGGCCGTCGGGTTAGCGCAGTGGCCCAACATGGGTCCGCTCAAATTTCTTCCAACCGTCGATTCGTCAACCGCTTCCTGCCCCGCTCGCCAACCTCCACCTCCACCTCCACCTCCAACCTCGCACGCGCACGACCTCCCCGACAGCGGATGCAAATCCGACCTCGTTTGCTGCTCCCAGCAAGACCACCAGCACGGCCGCATAGATGGACGCGAAGGCATGCTCGTCGGACGACCGCTGCTTCAACGGTGCCGCCTCTCGGTAGCCACTGCCCGGGGCATCTCTAAATGTAGCACAAAGGCCAGATCACCCAACCCGGGCTTCGAGCAGACGGGGCTGATATGGGCCATCCATATCAGGCGCTTTTCTTCGGATGGCGTGCCGAATGCCTTAGGCCGCAAGACTAGCCCCGCGGACAGTTCCGACACCCGCAGCCACGCCAACGTACCCGGTAACGCGCATGCGACTCCATCCACGGCTGTATCGAAGCGATGGGTCGAGCTTCCCACCGGGCCTTTGGATCATCTCGGCCGCCACTCCCAGTCGCTGGAGACGCCCCCGGCGGATGACTCCCCGGGGGCTGTCCACTCGCTCGTGGAACCACCCATCAAGAACTGGAATCACGTTACAGACGAGGAGGTGCTCCACCTTATCGATAAACGCACGCGAGAGCGAGCGAGCCAGAACGTCGCAACTCGAGCTGTCCAACCGGCGAAAAATGTGCTTGAGGATGCCTCTCGTGTTCTGCTGCGCGGACTGCTTGGAGAGAGTATGAAGGATCGTTACCAGTACAAGAAAGGTGCTGCTCCTGAAACCGAGTCCGACCTCCAGCTCTTCCAGCAGTCTCTGGATGCTAGCATCTTGCGCATCCAGCGGGACCTCAAGCCGGGCTTCCACCCTCTCCCGTTTTACCTCCACCACAACTCTACAGAACTCGATAAATCGCTGTTGGTGGTAATGTCCAACCGGGAGAAGGGGGTCATCAACAAGGTCTGCTACAACCTGTTGGTCTCCGATGCTGCCCCGACGCTGTTCACGTTCAACATCATGCTCCGCCGATTCACAAAGCTACGCATGACAAACCTGGCCCACATCATCCTTACTACCATGTTTGCTGTCGGATTCGAGCCGAACGCGCATACCTACGCCGCACTGTTGCAATATCTTACCGTCGTGCAGGACTATGACGCCTTTGGCAAGGCTGTATCAATCATGCGGGACTCGTTTCTGGATTTCAAGAACCCGGTTCTGAGCGCTGCCGAGCTGAATGGATGGTCCAAATTTGGTGACTTTATGAGCATGCGCCGTCGCCTGCGTCTGTTACAGGCGGAAGGGCTACGCGATGATATATACATCTTGACGATCGAGCTGCGGTACTACGCCAGGAGGCACATGTGGGAGGGCGGTCTGCCCGCGCTGCGACTGCTTTTCGGGAAGCCCGTCGACACGATAGACCATCGGGCGCTGTATTGGGCGTGGAAGCTATGCGCGAACTGCCACCAGATCGACATGATGGAACGGCTGAAGGAGCTAGCGCAGGAGAAGCGGTGGCCCGCGGAGATGCTGTGGACCCGGCCGTCGAGGATGCGCGGGTTGCCGTATGGGTATAAGGGCGGGGAGAGAGGGCAGGGGCTAAAGGCCGGTGATGATGGGGATCCCAAGCGGGCCGGGATGTGGAGGGAGGGAGTCGGAGAGAAGCAAGTGGCGCCGGTTCGTGTCGCTCACCATGTCCCGAGGACTTGGAGGGAATATAGTATGGCATTGCACGATCCTGTTCGTCGTGAGCATATCGTCATGGAAAGCTGGGCTGAGCCAAAAGCGGAGAAACAGGAGGGGCAGGTTGCAGATAAGGTCGGTGAGAGCGCTGGCGTAACCGGGGAGCCAGTGGGCGGCCTTAAAGCTGGGGAGGCGGTCACCGATGGTAACGCCAAAGGGACTACAGACAGCGATAATAGCGTTGACAGCGAGTCTGGTACTTCTCCACCGCCTGTACGACGCAAGTTTACGGCTAGCTCGGAGCCGAACCTATGGAAGGCGTTTGTATATAACCGAAAGCAGGAGCTGCTCCGTCCTGGGGCCAAGCCACTGCACACAACCACGTCGTCTTGAGCGCCGGCGCCTATAGACGGCTTGTTCGACTAGAGTGTACATAATCGAACGACGCGCGCCCTGCAAAACTCCAGTTTTCCTAGCACGATTTTCTGTAATATATTACCCCAAACTAGACCAGACCATGTATCCTCTAGCAACAGTAGCGCCGTTCTATACAACCGGGTATCATCGAAAGAAAAGGAACGTGAGGCGGAACCAAGGTTGATGGAGGTGAAGGATGTCGGCGCTGTACAGCTACTGCATCACTAGATCCCCATCTTGGTCCATCGAAGAGGATGTCTTCGCCTTCTTATCCCCCGAACCACCCGTCTGGTTCGACAAGTGGAGGTTCTTCAGTCTTGTTGTCTCGCTGGGTGATCCGGCATCCGAGCTATTCTCCTCCTGCCCACTGGTATTCGCAAGATCGCCATCTTTAGCAGCACTTGTACCCTCGCCATTTCCCTGTTCACCAGTCGTCTTTTTCTTTGTCTTCCCCGCGCCGACGTCCCGTTTCTGTTGCAGTGCCTTGGCAAATGTCACAGTGCGGGGGACAACATCCGTCATAAACTCGAGGTTGTCGAAGCGTGCAACAGCGTTGGCTAGGTCCTTGTACTGCAGATTCTTGCGCGGCTTCTTCTCAATCTTGGTCATCCGGTGGGCGGTTTCGGAGAAGTCCCAGATGAACGATTCCGCGGCGACTGCGATCAGGAAGGCGGCGGCGGGAGTGCACGCGTCAATGTCTGGGTCCAGCTTGATGATTTTGCGGACTCGGGCGACTATACACATACACCGATTCGACTTGTTAGCGCGGGCCGGAGCATGCACAGACACGTATATACCATATAGACAGTGCGGTAGACATACGCGTGCTGCAGAGATGAGACGGGGTTGAACTTACGCGGGAGATACGAGGTGCCGTCCCACTCCGGCTTCTCCTTGCGGGGGATTGGGTTTGTATTGTACGGCATGTTCGTCTACCGGTCCGTCCGTACGTATGAGAGGTATCCGATATCCCCGGCGGCGGCGGGCAGCTGCTCAGCGGGCATATGCAGGCTTCGAGGTTGATGTTGGTGTCACGTTGGTTGTATCGGGTCAGCCAGCCAGCTTTAAAAAGAAAACAGCCATGGCAGGCAAAGCAGCAGCTTACGGAAGAGAGAAAGGCCACCGAAATAACTAGACCCACGACCATGCGGAGACCAACTTGCCAAACCACACGAATCCCGCCTTCCGATCAAGCTCCGTCGCACGAATGAATGCCACGGGCATCACCACGGACTGCTAGCAGACGACGCATCAGCTTGCATGCCGGACTCTTCCCCGCGCCCGCCTCTGCGGCGCCCTTCCTCACTCGGCTCCCGCTCATCTCGCCTGTCGCTCGCCATCTCTGCTGCCGAGGCCGGCCGGCTTCCGCGCGACTCGCACGACGATAGGAGCGAACACATCCAAGAAATAGAGGAGATCAAGCGATACGAGGTGTGCAAATGCCGGTCCCGAGTGCTTTCGAATTCCTTACGTTTGGTCCAAGTCGGCCTCGAGAACGGGCGTTTCGCTTGTATAGTGCTAACTGGCAGCCGCGCCGCAGGACTTCACTACTATAGGTACTTTCACTACTTTACTTTCTCCCCTTCGGTCCTGGCGTTCGCAACCGGATACCGGCGAGGAGTGCTTAAGAATTCTAAAGGTGTCCCATAGACTGGGTGCAAGACGCCGCGAAAGCGCAGCTCCAGCGCCGCCTACAGCATCGAAGCTCCGGAAACTTTATCGCTGGCACAGCCGGCTGGCGACGGCGCATATGGGAGTCGTATGAGGCCGGACAGGCCTGGATTGTGGTCAGCTTGGTTGGTTAGTGGTTTTCTGGTTGCCCCTCACTTGTACCAAGGGGCGAAGTGCTGATTGGTGGTGGGGTGCGAGGCAGGCGCGTGCATTGGCCTGAATGCTGCATTTTTGAGCATCGTCACCGAATGGCTTTCCGATATCAAAGTGGGGCACTGCAGGACTGGGTTCTACCTGAATGAGAAATTTTGTTGCTGGGGCGAACAAGAAGGTGGGCAGATGCATTTACACACGGCTGGGTCTTGACGGGCGCGTGGTTCTGGGGCTGACGCGTGGTAGGCTGCGCCGACTGGGTACCATACAGCAACCTTTCGGGCATTAGCTATGTGCTCTACATACTTGGATCGGTAGGTGCCCCGCTATCTACAAGTCGTGGAAGCAGGTCTAACTGTCAGGAATGCAGATTCTATTCGCATGCACGAGCGCAACGCTCGTCCGCTTCTTCGCACCTTACGCTGCCGGCTCGGGCATCTCGGAGATAAAATGCATTATCGCGGGCTTCGTCATGAAGGACTTTCTCGGCCTCTGGACGCTCCTGATCAAGTCAATCTGCCTGCCTCTGACCATTTCTTCGGGCCTCAGCGTGGGGAAGGAAGGGCCGAGCGTGCACTATGCTGTCTGCACGGGGAACGTTATCAGTCGGTTCTTTCAGAAGTATAAGCGGAGCGCGTCCAAGACACGGGAGATCTTTTCTGCCTGTGCGGCTGCTGGGGTCGCGGTGGCCTTTGGTAGTCCTATTGGTGGCGTCTTGTTCTCTCTCGAGGTAGCTACTTGGATCGACTATGTCTTGCAGCTCAAACTAACTCTGGGTGCACAGGAAATGTCGTCCAAGTTCCCCTTGAAGACTATGTGGAGGAGCTATTTTTGCGCCTTGGTGGCAACGGCGACTCTTGCGGTATGTATGTTGGATGGAATGAATGCAAGGGTCGATAGCTAACGAAGGGTATTGATAGGCGATGAATCCATTCCGCACGGGACAGCTCGTCATGTTCCAAGTGCACTACGATCGAGATTGGCATTTCTTTGAAATAATCTTCTATATCGTGATTGGAATCTTTGGCGGGCTCTATGGCGCCTTTGTGATCAAGTGGAATTTGAGGGTGCAGGCGTTTCGCAAGAGGTTCCTGGCCCCGCACGCGGTCGCTGAAGCCACCTTTTTGGCCGGCGCGACGGCTATACTGTGTTATCCAAACAAGTTTTTGAGAATTGATATGACCGAGAGCATGGAGATTCTGTTTCGTGAATGTGAAGGGCATGATTACAACCATCTCTGCGAGTAGGTTTGCCTCATCTATCAAAGTAATGAGCGCTGGTTTAACGAAACGTCCTTTCACAGTACAGCATACCGCTGGCGCAACGTGATATCGTTGGTGATAGCGACGGTGCTACGGCTCTTCCTCGTCATTCTTTCGTACGGATGTAAAGTCCCTGCGGGGATCTTTGTGCCGTCCATGGCTATTGGTGCATTGTTTGGACGGACGCTGGGAATACTGGTTCAAGCGCTCTTTGAGGCGTACCCTACATCGGGCTTTTTCGCAAGCTGCGCCCCAGATGTCCCGGTGGGTAGCAGCCTCTCTTGTTTAATCCGTAGTTCTTGCTAATAGAAGTGTAGTGCATCACGCCGGGTACATACGCGTTTCTGGGAGCGGCGGCCTCCCTGAGCGGGATCATGCACTTGACCGTCTCAGTCGTTGTCATTATGTTTGAGTTAACTGGTGCTTTGACGTATATCCTCCCAACTATGGTATTGCGAGACCCTTCCCATGCGACAACCTATGGGGTGGTGCTGATGGTGGTTTTTTTTATGCTCCTTAGATTGTTGTCGGCGTCACCAAGATTGTTAGCAACAGCTTTGGTAAAGGCGGGATAGCGGATCAAATGATCTGGTTCAGCGGGTTCCCATTCCTGGATAACAAGGAGGAGCATAGCTTTGGGATCCCCGTGTCGCAGGTCATGAGCGAACATGCTTCCGTTATCCCGACGAATGGGATGACATTGAACGATCTAGGTGCGGCAAACTGGGGTTTAGAGTTGTTATTTCGAGTTTCATGCTGACGTATATTTTGCGGCTTGAAGAGCAATTGCTAAAGGACCACGACTACCGTGGTTTCCCAATTGTCCAGGACCGGTCATCCAATCTTCTCATCGGATACATCAGCCAGACGGAGCTGAGATACGCCATTGGTAGGGTTTCACTTTTTCCACATCTGCAGGGTATATATCCAGAGGCTAAGTGAACTTCCTGGTACGCGGACAGACCGAGCAAGGAAGGAGCGGGCACTGTCGCAGAGCACCAGGTGCTTCTTCAGCATTGCGACGAACCCCGAGGAGCCATCGATATCGCCCGCGGTTGAGGCGCCGCTGGCGAGTACATCGTTCTCCGGGTCGATTGACTTTAGCCGGTTCGTAGACGGTACACCGATCACGGTGCACCCGCGGATGGCGCTGGAGACGGTGATGCAGATATTCAAAAAGCTCGGCCCGCGCGTGATACTTGTGGAGCAGCGAGGGCGGGTGTGTGGGCTGGTGACGGTGAAGGATGTACTCAAGTATCAGTTCAAGGTGGAGAATCGAGACCACCCGCGCGACGATGCGTGGGAGGCGGAGCTGCAGGACCGGCTGTGGGGGTGGATGGCAGCGTTTTCGGTCTGGGCGAGGGAAAAGGTCGACAAGGTCTGGGCGGGTAGGTTCTCAAGGCGAGGGCGAGGTGGCGCCGGCGGCGCACGCGGTGGGGGTAGTGGTGGTGGTGCGGCGCGGCGGCAAGGTGCTGCACGGCGACAAGGTCGTGGTTATGAGGATGGTGACGGGGTTGAACTGTTGGCGGACGTGGACGGGCGGGATTCGATGCAAAGTGGATAGATTCTGTGTAATATTGGGCTTATTGCTTGCAAGGTGCATATTCCGTACAGGGTTAGGCAGTCGGTCCTTGTTTGTGCTTAAATTTGGTCGAGGTAGCTAGGTAGCTGTAGGCCTGCTCATACATCTTGGTTCTTGGTAGAAGGGATTGGTTGCATAGTTGAATTCAGAAAGCGAATTGGTATTCTATCTCTGGGCGAATCTACAAACAGGTTTGCAAATCTATCTCTATGTCTATCCAAAGCCACCATCTACCGATCGATGTATCCCACGGCCTTTCTCGTCTAGCCCACGAGGCAGTCTAGTGGGTGGTCGGCCCCAATTTTGCGCCAGCATCCACGATATCCTCCACTGTGCGCCGCCCTTCCACCACGTCTTGCACATACTTGTGGATCTCCGTAAAGTCTTCAAAGACAGTGAACGGCACGCCCTCGTTGACGCAATACGTGATCAAATCCTTCCCCTTCTTCGCGAACAGCAAGTCCGTCTCCCTCGCCGCACTCAGATCACTCACTCCATCACCGCAGTAGAAGAACTTGGGCCGCTGCTGCCCGGCCGGGTACGCCGCCGGGTCGCGCGTATACGCCCTTATTGTGCGGGACTTATCGTGCCCAAACCCGCTCTCGGGATCACGATAGGCGACGTTCCAGCTACCGTCGGGCGAGTAAGCGACGTCGTTTGCGTATATTTTGAGGTCTTCGGCTTCAGCATCGCCGAGGTAGCTGACGAGCAGAGCCTTGATGATGGGTAGCATGCCGCTGGAGACGATGATGACAGGGATGTTGTGGGCTTTGCACCAGGTGTAGAAGGTTTTGAAGCCTGGGTCGAGTGGGATCTTTTGCTTTAGGATCTCGATGCATTCGGGGAGCGGGGTGGTCACCGATGCGAGCATTTCGGCAAACGCGTCTCTACGGGTAGGCTCGTAGTTAGTGTGTGCGTATATATATTAGTATTGTGTAGGGGGAGGGGATGTGCGCGCGCACCGGAAGTTGAGGGTGCCGGCAATGATCCGATCATTGAGCTTCATGCGCTCCGCGTGCCCGAAGCCGAGATTGTCGGTCTATTTCCCTGCGCACGTCGCCGCGGTCAGAAGTTTGTTTCTTGCAGCCAGGATGTGACCGCGAGCGCTGTGCGCTGGCGGGGCTTGTATATATATATTTGCAGCTGCGGGCTTGCAGAAATGGTGCATTATATTACCAGGTAGTCATTTGCTGTCCGCGGTTGTCAGCACGAGTCCACCAGCAGTACGATATGGGAGCGGTATGCGACGTACAGTCGAGCGAGGTGATGGTGCCGTCCCAGTCGCTGAAGACGACAGCCGGGGGTACCGATACCGATACCGGCGCGGACATGATGTCTGTGTAGAGCTTGCGGTCGTCGGGCGAGAGCTGCTGGATTGATTCGAGGGCGTATCCTGGTGAAGAAATTGGAAGGAGGAAGCAGTCCAGCAATGACTCGCTTGGGTATAGATGGATATATAGTATCTACTAGTAGGTCTACGTCCCCTGTTGTGGTGTCCACCTTGTGGGACTCCGTGGGACGCTGTGGGACTCTGCTGTTGTTGCATTTTGCAGCGCTAAACTCAGTTGGGCGTTGGGCCGCCGTTTTCCTCGAACCGTCACCGTCACACAGCTCGCGATATCGACAGATACAACAGCCGCCGCGGCGCCAGACTCTCGATTAAAGACACCGCAGCCGCTACTCAAACCATGGAAACAGACGGCATCGCCGGCGGCCTGGACGACGTCGACGTCGACCTCTCCGACGAGACGCAGGACTTTCGCTTCCTCGCCGCGATCACAAAGTACGTTGTTCTCACATCCGCGCACGCCATATGCATGCATGCATCAACAGACCGAACAATCGCAAACTGACCGGCCGAGCTTGTCGCCCCTCATGGCAGAAAAGGAGGGAGTATCCCCAAACGTGGAGAAAAGGATTTTGAACCCGATGGCACGAACCTCCAATCATCCACGCTCGACGAAAGCCGGAACGCCATGCTGCAGGCCCTCTCCGTCGAACGAAGCCACACAGGGTACGTACAACCTACTACAGGTCGAGTTGCGCACCCCCAGAACTGCATATACACAAGAGCTGATACTGTCTGTCCCTCCCCGTCCATCCAGCAAGAGCCGCGTAACGGCAACATGGCACCCTTCCCGCTCCCTCGCAAAGGTGCACGAGCAGCGCGGCGTGCTCTTCAAATCCATGGGCCGCGCAGATAAGACCGGCACAATCTGGCTGCTCCCCGAAGAGCTTATCTACATGGTCGAGCGCGGCAGTCTCGAGTGCTTCTACGACCCTACCGGCGATGCAGGCATCAACGTCCCGATGAGCGTTCAGGCCGTCTATGCCGCCGCTTTGCCCGCTACTGGCGGCCTCGAACGCTACCAGGTCTATGCCAACCTACGGCGGACGGGGTACATTGTCTACCGTGACCCAGACCAGCAGTCCAACGAGCTATTCAAGACCGTGACGTACCAGTACCGGCCTACGGCTGCGGTCGACCCCCGAGGGATATGGGGCATCAAACTGTGGAATTTGGGCATGTTTGGGGCGTTGTTCACCTCAGTGTTCCGGACGGGGTGGTCAAGAGACCATGATCCGTTGCGGCCGTTGTTGCGGCCAGGCGCATATAAGAACTTTAGGGAGATATATACCCGGTTGCTGGTACCCCGTCACCCTCCACCGCCGCCGCCGCCGCTGCAGGAGCGTCCGACAGCTGAGGGAAAGGACCCACATTTCAACACCACCTTCCATGTGTGGAAACCGCGCCCGAATTTCAAGAAATCGAGTCCTGGCCCCCCGGACTTCTACATTTCCGTGGTATCCACAAAGGATACAAAAGTGCCGTCGCTAGCACAGGTAGAGAGCCTCTTCAACGAGATCCCGGAGGAGGTTCCGAAACGACCCGTGGGGGCATTCCAGGCGCTCAAGGAGGGGAGGAAGAATGTGATACTAGCGGTTGTGGATTACGGTGTCATAAGCTACATGAAGTTTTCGGATTCGCGGTTTGCAGAACATCCACTGGATGTTGACCCGCCGGGCCCCGGGAAGGGCGGGAAGGGTAAGGGCAAGGGCGCCCCTCATAAGTCTGGGAATTCAAAAGCAGGTGCAAAACCTAGCGGGGGAAAATGACCTCTTGACCTAGGAGCTATCTAGTAGAATTCAAACAGTTCCAGCATCAAAATCCTCGGTACGGCGTATATCGTGATGATGCATGTAGCGAGCCTGCGCTCGAAGAAGCCGTGAACAATGCTACGTCTCCAAGAAGTCTGCAATGGTCATGAGTTCCAGCGCCATCTCTGGCGGAATATTGAAGTCTGGGATGTTGCCGCCAAAGCCTGCATATTTCTCCTTGTAGCAAAAGTATTCGCAGACTTTCTCCAGTATCACCGCACTATTTGGGCACACGTCAGGGTAACGTTAGCATCAGACACCTACTTGGGTCGACACTTTGCAAAAATCACGAGTGAAATTTAAACCCACTTCATCTCCTCGAAGCGGACGCAGTTCTCCTTGGCTTCAATGTATCCGGCTGTAGGGATAGAGGTATAATTAGAGACGTGCGCGGCCGGCAATAGAAGGACTCGGAACTCAACGTACTGTTCTTGTTGAACATGTTGCGGATCGTCTTTGATGCAAATGCAGTCTTCTTGGGTATCACAAACTACAGCGCAGCGAAGTCCGAGTCTGTCAGCGCCATACTTGCCGTGTGTGGTCATACCTGTAAGCTAGGAGCAGGCGGTTCCGAGGAGACATACCTGGAAACCATCGTTGCTGATTAGCGTCAGGGAGCCTTGATCGTCTAATACTTCCGCCATAGCTATGCCGCAAGACGTCGAGATTTAGAACTGGGAGTAAATTCGTTGCAAGCTTGCTTTGTTGTCGCGTAGACTGTCTGTCACCGACGTCCGGCCCATGACTGTCTTGTCTGTCGCGCGTAGTATTCCAAAAACAGCAAGCTGAGATGGCAAACCACAACGCGTGCAGAAAACTTACAACAAACCCAACGCATTTTTCAGCACAGCTTACGATATTATAGTACTACCTGCCTCTACGATAGGAATCAATATCATCGCCAATCAATCAACTACTTAAGTTTCTAGGTACTTATCTACTTACACGTCACATGCAAACCATCGGCACCTTCACTCCTATAACACGAAAATAAAGCCTGCTAACAGATCCGCCAAAACAACAGCCGTACA
This sequence comes from Drechslerella stenobrocha 248, assembly GCA_000525045.1. Taxonomy (NCBI): domain Eukaryota; kingdom Fungi; phylum Ascomycota; class Orbiliomycetes; order Orbiliales; family Orbiliaceae; genus Drechslerella; species Drechslerella stenobrocha. The sequence continues at coordinate 416,531 of KI966407.1, read as the reverse complement.
GCACGAAACGAGCATATACATGCCGCACCAGCTTATTGCTAGCTCGCGGAGTATATACAAGCCCGACCAATCATATCGCGAAGAACGAGGTTGATATACCTGCCACCAGCCATTTATTCACAGCCTTGATGCGATTAACACTGGTGGGGTTGTAATATGTGCCAATTGTAAGAGGTAAGAGCCCAGCACCAATCACATTATCACAACGCTGGCAAGCATACCACCATCCACGTATGGCCACTTCAGTCCTGCAGATTTGTCCATATAAATTCAGGGCTCCAGCAGTTGCAGCCTAGCTAGATCAGTGAATCGCCAGCTTCAGAGCAGAAGATCCACCCACAAAGAACATAAGAGCAGCCATAGCCGGCCCGAATCCTAGCTCGTATCAATGGCTATAGTAAGAAACAAGAAAATTATGGGGGAAATATGCCAACGACAGACAATTAAAAGAGGGAAATCTCGCTAGGCAACATCACAAGCATGCCAAAAAGGAAAGAAAAAGGATCAAGGGAAAAAAATATACAAAGAAGTCAAAGGTAAAAAACCAACCCAGATACGCCGGAGCCTCGCCAAAGCCGCAATGCAATCCCCAAAGCGCACATAGCTATGGACCAAAACAAGGAAAAAAAACGAGAGCCAACTTGGAAGAAAGCCCCGTCGCCATCCAGACTCGCGCCTTAGACTTAAGCCAAGCACCACCATCCACCTCAAACGGCCGCCAGGTCCGCCTTCAACAACTCGACCTGCATCATCCGCCGTATCTTGGGTATATCCTTCTGCGAAAACGACGGCGCCGCCTCCCTACATATCACCTCCGCAGTCTTACACAAAAACACACCGCAATCATATCCATTCCCCTGCTGCGGCGACGCATTTCCAGGAAAGTAATCCGTCCATTCCTCATCCACGTACGCGTCCCCAACCTCCTTCCGCATAAAATCTCGCAGCAGCGGAATCGGGTGCCAATGCGTCGCCAAAGAGTCGTAGTACTCGAACCGCTTCTGCTTCACATTGATGTACCCGAGCGTCCAGTGGTGGTTCCGGTGGATCGGTATCACTACCGAGTCCAGCTGCAATATCTTGTCCCCACCTGCCCCAGCGCGCTTGGCCCATCGCGCTACCCGCGCGTACCCACTGTCTTTTAGGGTCGTGAGGAACATCGAATTCAAAACGATCACATGGAGCTTGCCGTCTGCATTCGTCCGGTCTTTGATCAGGTTGAGATAGCCATTGATCACTTCGTCGTTGAGCCATTGTGAGCCACTTAGCGTCCTCAGGTTGTGCGGGGTCACCGGGCAGCCGCCAATTCGCCGGGCCTCCTTGTTTTGGTCGCGGTTGGTCAGAAACTTGTGCAGCTCTGCCAACGTGCCATCCGAGATATCTCGCAGGACCTCAACCTTTGGCTTCTAAAAGACAACAAATTAGTCTACGTCTCAACTATCGCTCGAGTGCAACCGTCATAGCCTACCGGGGCCCGCAGTTCCCGTATCTTCTCGTCTCGCTGCTTCTGTCGCTCTTGAACCTGCGTGTAGTTTTCAAAGCCTTCGACTTTGCTCTCTTGTAGCTGCTTGATAAGTCGCGCGAGTGACTCGGGGTCGTCTATTAGCGCATCCGGCTCCTATTCCGTATCGCAGCGTCAGCGCATGTACTTTCTCGCGGCGACGATGACCGTGCACGAACCCTCTGAAGTCGCCACGGTGGTATCGGAATCTTCTTCTTCGCACTGCGATCGATCTGCTCCTGTAGCCTGGCTGACCGCGTCGGGGTACTGTTCACCCCGCTGAACCCAGTTGGCCGGAAAGCTGACGCTGCACACTGTTAGCTCCCACGTCATCACACTCAAACGCTAGCAACCTTCTGAAAAGGCAAGAATAGTGTCTCACGAACCTCCTACCGACGTCCTTAATGCTGTTTGAGCCCGCAGCATCTCAGAAGGCGGGCTATACTGGTTGGGATCCGGCCACGCAAAAGCGGCAGAATCGTCTGGTCCCCTCGATGCTCGCAGGCCCACGCTGTCATGGCGCGTCCGTGAACTGCGGAGCGACGCAGGCGTTGACGACCGCTTGACGACCCTATCCTGTGGATATAGCGTGCGGGACAGCAAATTCCCCTGCGACTTTGTCGCCTGGCGCCTCCTCTGTAGAGATCGCTGGAGCTGCTGCGACCCATTCAGCGTAGGCTTGCTCTGAATCGACCCAAAAATCGACGTTTCCGAACCCTCCCTCCATTTCAACTCCGTGTACTCGATGACCGACCCTTTCCTTAAGAGCTCGTTAGGCGACTCGGTGGGATTCGTCGATGGTGTAGGCTGTTCGGACGAGGATTGGACACTGGTATCGCTGCCGGATAGTTCGCGGTTGAGTGCGCCTAGCGTAGTCGTTGCCGCTGCGAGCCTTGCAGCGCGCAGCGAGGATAGCGTCGGTACGTCGTCGCGCTCATCGTCGACCGGTGATGGACGCCGCCGCTTCCTCGAGTTGCCTTCAAATGTCGAGGTGTACCCTAGTTCCTGCCGCTCCTCCACAACTTCCTCTCGCTCAACTGTTGCGCCACCGTCTCCGCTGCTGCTGCTGCTGCTGCCATCGCCGTCGCCGTTGTCTTTGGTAAAGGCGCCGCGAACTAAAACAACAGAAAGCACGTCTCGATATAATTAGCAAACAGTCTGTTTGAGACCAACCAAGCGCATTTGGCAGAGGGCGTGCGTTCAAAATACTGACGTGAGATCCATAGACTCTTAAACATGGTGGTCACGATGCCGTCTTCCTTTGCCTCCTGACTTGTCGGCAACGTGCCATAATCGCCCACAGCGCTATCTGCAGGCGAGATGACAGTCGTCGACGAAACGACAGCAGACATCTACGTGCAGCGGAATTCGAGAGTTTGCCTATAGCGCCGTATCCCCGGTAATATGTCCCTTGTCGCGAAATGGTGTGTTACAACAACCGCGGCGCACAGCCCATCAACATGGATGTCGAGCGCGGGGCTGGTGTTTGTCGTGTTCGGCAACGATGCAAAGCAGGGCGAAAGAGATATCGGGCGTGGGGAGGGCTCTGTTGGGAATGGTGCGTGCGGTTATGCGGCGCTGTGGTTCGATGTGCTGGACGGTGCTCGAAGGGCCAGACTTGCCGATGGCGGGGAGCGCGAGAACAGTAGCAGGTGGGCCGTGGAACCGCTCGCTGGTGGCCGGACAATTGGGAGACTGCGATACCCAGCGGAGGGAGTCCACAGACGGGCAGATAGTGATGGTTGGTGAGCCCGGTGGATGCGAGGCTGAAGCTGGGACGGAGGGATGGTGGTGAGAGCGATGGTGGCGGTGGTGGTGGTGATGATGGGAGCCGTTCGCGTGTCCACGACCACAACAACAGACGCGGCAACACAAAACCTCAAACACAATATTACAGCCAGGAAGAGACATCCCGATCAAAGACGAGGGATTTGAGTCGCAGAACTTCGGGTTCAGGAAGTTCGACCGAAGAGGGAGAATGGCAGCAGGGGCAGTGTGGCCCTGACCGCTCGCAAATACTCGTACATGCTACCCATGGTGGCCTTATAAAATGTAAGAAATAGAAGAAAAAAGAGGCATTCATCATCGTCCCCTCCAGATTTTGTCATCCAATACTCCGAACCCCCATAAAAAGCGACCAAAATCAACAGACATATTCGTAAGAGGCGGTAGTGATGAGGTAGGGGCAATATTATGGAGGTTTCCCAAGGAGATGGATATCGTCTCAATCATCAGGAAGCAACAAAGAGCCCGCTTGACACATAGGAAAACCCAACAGAGACCGTACCCCGTAACGAAAGAGATATGAAAGGAACATCTGACAAATGCGCACAAAAATCGCCAAATGGGGAAATCAAAACGCGGGGAGGGAAGACAAAAGGGAATGAACTTTCATCATGACTGAACGGGTGGGGTAGTTGCATGGTATCATTAAATTTTTTGGTTTCAGCAAGATGCTATCATTAGCGCTGACCAAGGGGCCGCGCGGGGACTTTACGGTGACGTCCAAAACATCCAACGCCGGAGAGAACAAGCGGATGTAATATTTCCAAGAAAGGAGGTGGGGCCGGTTTTTCAGAGCCAGCGCAGATGTTGGGTTGGTGAACGAAGGATGGCGGTGGTCGTGGTCATCGAGGTGTGTTTAGTATCAGGATCTCTGAGCCATCTGAGATTGCTCATTCGATTAACAGCTTTCTGTCTTGCCCGACGTATGTCATGCCGAGCTTGTGAAGCGCGTTTTTGTCTTTTGGCCTGATGATCACAGGAGAGGGAAGCATTGGGTTGTCTGGGTTGACGTATTTCGCCTCATTCGCCGCCTGCTCGATGGCGTCCATCTCCTCTTTGCAGGTCTCATGATCGAGCGGGCACACTACTATCCTCTGCCGTAATGTGATATCTCTGGCTGCGCTAAACGTAGCCTACCGCAACAACCGCGTTAGCATTGAAGCGCATCCTGCTGCGACTATAAAGGAGACTACCCACCTTGACGGTCAGAAAATACTCGACCTTGTAAAGGTACGCTGCGGTCGTAAACCCGGAAACGTGATATAGCGGAAATCCCTGCTTCTGTTGTGGGAGGCATCCGTCGCTGTCTCTCATCTCCTTTCTCGGGAACTGTAGTGCGACGTGCGTCTGGAACCCCTCCGCGGGCAGCTTGCGGTTCACATTAATCGTCTGTCGCTGAAGCTTGTTTATCACCGTCTTGGGCTCATCGCCTTCGGGATTGTACGTTATGGCCTCCTCGATCACCACAGAGATGTTCTTTATCGACACCCGCTTCGCCTTGGACCAGTCCGGGTTCGGCGACACGTAGATATTGATCTGCACCGGATCCCCGGGTCCGTAGCTCCACCGTGGCAGCTTGATCCCCAGGTTGACCAGATGGTCCGTCGTCTTCTCCTGCACCTCCTGCACGTTGTACATTCCAAAAGTTGACAAACTGTCGTACCGACACAGTGGCACGGGGAACGCAAACCGCTTCATCTCGCCGTTGGAGTTGTTGCCATGATGCAGCGTAACCGCAAGCTCGTAGAAGGTTTCTAGCGTCCGACTGGGCAGTGAGATGGTCGCGGGTGGTAGCCGCACGGCGTCGTAGCCGGGTCGGTTGAACGGGATGAAGAGGACGAAGGGTAGGTCCATGTACAGGATTTCCTCATGCGACACGTTTGATTGGCACCGGTAGAGCATCAGCTCCTTGCCGACGAGATCGGTCCATTCTTTGCGGGGCGCGGCGAGGTGGTTGACGATTTTGGTATCGGCGTGGGGGTGTACCGTTTCCCGGCGGTAGAGGCCTATCGAGACGTAGGAGATCTGGAAGGGGGCGCTGACGCCGACGGCGGGGCGAATCTCGACCTTGCCTTCTATTCGCGGCTGCACCGCCGATCGCGAGGAAGAGTTAGCAGAAGCGAGAGGGAAGCCACCATAGGTACAGTGTGTATCCTAATGGTGAAAGGGATCATGTAATGCGTACCAGCGTGGCCGAAATGCCTGGGTATCCAACGAGGAAGTTGCTGTTTGGCGGACCGCTCACTCTGACTCTTGCCGCCATCGCTCGCCTGTTCTCCCGGACGGAGCGGTCCGAACAGGAGGTAACAGATGGTCAATCCAAGGAGGTAGATCCGAGAAGAGAAGGCGACGTAGGGGGAGGGCCGAATGGATGCAAGAGGGAGAGGGAGAGAGGGAGAGCAGACGGCGAGGGCCAACCCCTCCTCCTCCTTGGGTTCGCGCCTGTGAGAGAACGGGAGTCGAACGGGTCGGGTTTGGCTTTGGAGGAGTTCTGGGACCCGTCGAATGGATGGCCTGGGATCCTCTGGCTGGATGGCCTGCCTGTGGGTTTGTCTTGGGAGCTTTTGAGCCGCAGCTGGTGCGGGGCGGAAGGAACGATACGGGGGGGCCTGCGGCTAAAGAGCTGACGGAGATGTCGGACAGCCTCTGAAGGATCCGGTGATGGTTCGATGAAGGCGATATGCTGGAGGTGAGGTGAGATATCAGGCGAGCGGTGGGGTCTGCAGCTGGTGGATGGAGGCCGAGGGAGGATTTGGCGGGAAGGGCTGAAGCGGATTCGATGGGCGCAGCTTCGAGGTCAACGGTCAACTTTCTTGCAACTTGCGGCACCGAATAGACAAACAGACAGAGCCGCCGAGCTGAGGGGCGGGCGATATAAAAGCAGGAGATGCAGAAGCTTAAGGCGAGCACGGAGGTCGCCAATGAATTCGAACCGTGGTATGGGCGATGATGGACGAGGTATGGATGTCGGGACGTGCGTGCGGAGGGAGGGTATGTACGACAGGTACGAGGTATGGAGATGTCAACACCGCTCTACGGGATCTGGCGACGACGACGACAGAGGAGGCACACCAATGACCCTGACCCGAATGATGGCCGGCCTCGAGGGCACCATGGAGAGAGGGAGAGAGGCCAGATCGTGCAGGCGAAGCGGACTTGGTCAATGCAGGGCGCCCGCCAGGTTCATGGCATGATGGAGGGCAATTTGAAATCAAGTCGGGAATGGGCGGCGCACTGCAGCTCTCACCACATATCTCCACTCCCATACTTCGCAACTTCGTATCGGCATGCGGCGGGGAAGCAGCGGAGCATGGCAGCAGTACTGCCCTGGGGAGATAATCCACTGCCGCTGTCGGTTGACGCAGCTCTCCTCGTTTGGCGATTTGGAAGGACCGGGTTTGCCGACCGAGCCTGCTAAGCCCGCTTGGGACTAAATAAGCTTATGTCATGGCGCCTGTAGACGTCTACATCCGGTCGACAACAGGGCAGAACAAAACAGGGCAAAACAAAACAATAAACACCAGCTACAATGCGTACCGCTGCTATGTATATACGATAGGGGTTTGTGCCCGCCTGGTTACGAGACTAAATAGTAGTATGCTAGTACTATGCTCGCGATCAGTCCCAGTCCAGCAACATCGCCGTCGCCAGCACCGTGATCGCGCTGATGGCCCCCGTCACAAAGCCCTCGATCACCCACATCGAGATGTCCAGCTGCGACACCACCACCAGATCTTCCCGGAAGTACCGCCGCAGCCTGTGCATCACCACCTCCAGCACGTTCATCCCTTCCTCGTCGTCATCTTCTGCGGCCTCCTCCTCCCCTTCCGTGTAGTCGGCTAGTGCTCGCTGATACTCGCCCTCGCCGGGACTTCCCTCTCCGTCCGTCACCATCCCTTCCTCCACTTGGATAACTTCATCAGGAGTAACAACATCGACAACGATAGCTGCTGGCGTCGTAGCATCGGGGATCGCATCGGGGACCTTAGCATCGAGGATCGCAGCATTGGGGACCGCAGCATCGGGAACCACGGCTCCAACAGCAACCGCACCCCCCTGCGCCATCAATATCATCTCCTTCTCCTCCTTCAGCATCCCCCTCACCTTCTCCTCAAAGTTGTTCACCAGCCGCCGCCGCTTCCACGGCTCCAGCCCCAGCTGCACCACGACAAACAAAGCGATATTGATCCCCATCAGCATCCATGTCCCCCACGTGCTCGCCCGTCGGATCTTGTCGCTCCACACCTGCTCCTCATGATACCGCTTCAGAATGCTCCTGCTTAGCTCGTTGCTGACCCCGTCGACCTCCTTCTCCACCTCCGACAGCTGGTTCTGCGCCTGAATCTCTGCCTGCTCGTTCGCATGGTCGGACCGGTACAGCTCCGTGAATCGCTCCAGGTCCGTTGGCGTCCATAGGTTCTTGCGCTGCAGCAGCTCGTTCACCTCCTTCTGCGAGTCCGACCGGCGCGCGATCGCTGCCTTGTACGCTGCTTTCGCCTGCTGCACTGTTGCCTTTGTGCTCGCCAATTTGGCTTCTACATCTCCCACGCACCCGCGTTAGCCACCGCTCCCACAATCCATTGCCTAGATGAGAAAGAAGCAGGTGAGGCATCTAATGTAGCGTAGCGTAGTGCAGTGCAATGGACCGGAACAGACATTGGATACCCTGTGCGTCAATGTCATTCTTCAACGCCTCAATCCCGCTATACCCCGTCAGATCATTGATCTTCCCCCGCCGTAAAGATGGCGGCCTGCATGTGGTCCAACCGGTCGCTGAAGCCTTTCGCCAGCGACGACCGCTTTTCCTCCTTTGCGGACGGCAGCTCCGCTTCGTACCGCGGCGCCGTGGTGCTGAACGCNGCCTTATCGAGACCAACCTTCCTTCCTTCCTTCTTTCTGTCAACCGCTGCCAATTCCCGACGACCAGCACAGACTACCTTACCTTGTCCAACAGCAACGGCGACGACCACGACCACGACGACCATCATCTACAGACAGCAACAATGATCACCCGGAAAACCTTCGGCTTCCTCTCCCGCCATCTCTTCTCCCCCTCCGCCTCCCTCAGCCTCCGCCATACAATCACACGGCCGACCCCCTTCCTCCAGCCAGTCGTCCCCCGCCTCCCCGCCCTCCACGCCTTCTCCACCTCCCCGCTCGCCCAGGCGACCTACTCCCAAGTCCTTCGCGGCTGCCGCCGCCCCAAGAAATCGCACAATCGTAAACCTATCAGCCCCCAGATCACTGGCCGACCCGGCTTGAAGGGCGTCTGCTTGCGCGTCGGCACCACAAAGCCCAAGAAACCAAACTCCGGCGAGCGCAAGATCGCAAGAGTCAAGCTCTCGTCGGGCAACGTTATCACCGCTTACATTCCCGGCGAGGGCCATAACATCCAGACCCACTCTGTCGTCATGGTTAGAGGTGGTAGGAGTCAGGATTGTCCTGGTGTGCGCTATCATTTGGTCCGCGGAGCCTACGATTTGGTCAGTCCATGCTCTCCATCCCGTCGCTTCCCTTATTGTTCTTCGCCCCATTGTTCCGTTCTTGTCCTCGTGCATAACGTGACGTGCTGACAGGCTGCGTGTAGGGAGGAGTGCCAAATCGCGCGACTTCGCGCTCAAAATACGGCACAAAGAAGTCCAAGACGGACTAAAGCCCGCTGATGTCAACGTTTCAAACAGTCGCTGTATATAAACCCCGTCTTTGTAAATATATCCACACCTAGATGCATATAGATATTTGTGTCCAGCGTCCAGTTTTACGAGGCAATGCTAGGTAAAAATGTGGGTCTATCATAAACTTTAGCAAGAAACAACAGCAAGAACGTATCTATACCTAATAGTGCAATTTTCCAACCCCCGATTACAATATCGATAAGACAATCTCCAAGTAACCGCATCCTTTTTGGGTTTCCAATCCCTAATAAAACATTTGTGCAGAAAGAAAGAGAAATAAAAAGAAATTAAAAGAAAACGAGCCCTAGCTCGCCTAGTTCATCTGATACTCATATCCCTTGGGCTTATCTTTCCCGTTCACCTCGAAATACCGCGATGTGCACGAGTACCCCTTCCAGTCAAAGTTGTCCTTAGGGTTGCAGCTGCACTTGTACTTCTCCCGGTCCTCCTCCGACGTCGGGCAGTGCGTAAATGGAACGTGCCAGTATCTGTATCGCGAATGGTTAGATTAGCCTTGAGTCTCCCAGAACCGCACAGAAGGGACTACTCACCCAATGTTGTTGAAAAAGTGGAGCTCTTCTTTCTTCAGGAAGAGCGCGGCAGCGAGCGAGTGGACAGGCGCGTCGCCCCATCGCTCGTAAAAGAAACCGCCTGCCTTGTCGAGGAACTTGAAGTATTCTCTGTACGCAGGCGATCTTAGGAAGTCGAGCGAGCCGATCTCAAAATTGCTCCACTGATGATGGTTAGCGGCGGGACCATCAAAAAGTTACGGCGTGCGGGGGGGGGCCTACAAAGTGACAGCCATTGTACGTCTTTCCTCCGTCGTCCGAGACGAACTTGAGGTTATTACCTTCCACGATGTGCTGCGGGAACTGGGTCATGAACTGCTTTGTGGTGTCCCACAGCGTCGGGATGGTCTCCTTGTACTCGTACAAGCTGATGGCAAAGCCGTACTTCTTGTTGTTCTCCTTCATGAACTTGAAGGGGTCCTCGTCAATGTCGCAGAAGAGTTTGATGGATGGCTCGACGCGCCAGTAGTACTCGTAGTCAGCGAGGAGCTCGTGCTCAAAGAAGAAACCGGACTCGAAGCGGCACATGTGGCGGTATGAGATCGAGTCGCCATAGATGATTTTCCGTTGCCTCTGCGGTTACCCACATCGAAATTAGTACACTACGGATTGGTTACTTGGGGGAGAGGGCTGGGGAGATATCTCACCATGTCTTCTCGCACACGCGCTGCCTTGTCCTGGTCGATCCAGTCAGGGAAGCTCCAGTGTTCCTTCGGTATAATGCCATACTTGGTTTTGCCGCTGACGAGCCGGGTGGTGATTTGCTTGAACGTATCATCGAAGGGTTGGTCGTTGAGGAAGATCCAGTCATAGTTGAACTTGCGATTGAAGCGGTCCTCCACGTGCCTGATCGATTTGGCGATCTCCCAAGTGTCGGTGTTTCTGGCTAGGGTGATAAAGGTGGCGTTCGCCCGCTTTCCGGAAGCTATGGCTGGTGGGAAGGATTTGTCGTTAGGGGTGATGGTCCCAAGGTTCGGTGTGCTGGTGCTTGTGCTTGGATCGGTGCCCAGGTCGGTGTCGGCGGCGGCTACTTGAGGGACGTTATGTTCGGTGACTTCGGTTTTGGGTAATGTTGGAGGGGCCTTGTCCTTGGAGATGCCCGAGGTGATATCGGAGGCGTAGCTTGCGGGGCCGGTGCTGGTGAAGACTTTGTAGAGGACGGCGACCGACTGGATTGATCGAAAGCAAGGGGCGCACCAGAGTTAGTGACATCGTGGTCCTTAAATCCTCCAACAGCAAACGCCTTCTGGGACCTAGACCGGCCCCAGGGCATTTAGCCGCCGATGGGACCGATATGGATCGGAGAGAGAGGAATGTTCGGGTATCGGCTTACGAAGAAAGCAAGGAGAACGAACCGTAAGGTTCGAACGTTGGCGGCGGCTGGCATGATGGTAGACACTGAGGAAGAAGCCCCAGAGCTTCGACCTGGCGAGCTTCGTTTGTCCGACAGTTTGTCGTGAGCGAGAACAGCCGGCTGAAATGACGACAGTTAATGGACAACGATGGAAATCGGCAATGCCGATGCGAACTTTTTTGTGGTTGTTTTTCTTCCCAGGTCGTTGTTTGGGGGAAGAGCGGATTCGAGTCTCCTGAGTTCGAGCGACGCAGATGGAACGTAGCGCTCGGGTCGATAGATGGGTACTAGGTAGCAGGTAAACGTAACCTTCAGGGAGGTTAGGCCACTTTAATTATAACTAGTCGCCTCAAGAATCCGCACAAAACCAGCGCGCCAGCCGGCCCGGCAGGGGGCTACCTCCTAACCAGCGGGGCTGTCTGTGTATATTAGTTTTGAGGTGCAAGACAAGGCGCATGCCGCAAAGCTACAGAGGAACGGAGATTTCTGCAATGGGCGGGCTTGATCAATTGATGCAGTTCTCTTGCATTCCGATACCGTGGATTATGCGCTGGAGGCAGTGAACGCACGTCGCACGTGGTTTGCTATCGGTATCGCTGTGTCTACAACTACCTGGGTATCTAGGTAAGTACCTAGGAAAGTATACTACTAACAGTAGATGTCGAGGGTCGAAAGACATCGCCAGGTTGCTCAGCCATCCCCTCCACGTGCGCGTACCAATGACGAGATGTCTTCGTTGGACAGCCCGCCCTGACTAGTGCCGCAAACTGCTTTAGAGCCGGTCAAGACCTAATATCAAGTAGCGATCTCAGCCACTCGTTTCGCGGGGCTTAACGGCAGCAGGGATCCTTTGGCCTTTCCACGGGTCGGTGTCCCGATGAGACGCCCCTTTAAAGTTTGGTGATATATTCAAGACCTGATGTTGGCCTCACGCTGTGCGGTACTACCAACCACTGCACGCAGCACAGCGCGCCGCAGACAGGCAAACATGCGATAGTACAGGCATCCATACGTGCCTAGATCCAGAAAGCCGGTTTGTTCTCCGTTCCGACGAGTGTCCCGAGAAGGTCCAACCGAGGCGCGCACATATTTCATGACGCCCGCTGCAACGGTCTCGAACTCATATCCGGCGAACGCGTCAGAACAATGGCTGATTTGCTGCCAAGCCCGCAAGGAGATATGTATCATGCAAGGCCTCGTGAGTGGATGGGACGCTTTCCGCGGCTGGGCGGTCAAGCACAAGATGTGCGTACTCCGTCTTAACTCTCAACTTCAAGATTTGTCCTAGGTCAACTGCGACGGCCGCCTATAAGCATGTGTATCGTGCCCCCCACCTCGTGTATCCACAGACGATAATTTCTACCTTGTTGTGAAACCTGGGCCAAATTTTCAGGCAGGTCTAGGTATGCGTATATGCATAAAAGTTGCATCACAGATGAGGACCATATCAAGGCGTGCTTGGGCTGTAATTTGCCAACTTGCGGCAACGATTGCGATTGCGACTATAAGCACCAAGTAAGCGCTGGAAGACTGTGAATCACGGGGAACTTGCCGTAGCGATATTGTGATTTGGTGCTGGAGTTGCGCGTTTCTCGAGCTCGTGTCGCCACTGCAGGCGGCCAAAATGTGGCTTGACGCTGAAGGCGTGGCCTGATGTCCACACATAAGTATCCAGCACGCCGCCTTGTCCGTAGCCCTGATGCTGAATGCAAAGAGGGCCGTCCCCTTCCATTACCCACTTGGAGATGATTGTGATCAGTATCTAGATTGTTCAAATAAGCGGAGTAGCAGGAGCTGGCCTGGTCGACAGTGCGTTGGTCTGTCGTCACCAGCCTGTGTGAGAGAGGCTTTGGCTGTCGCTTTTTTTCAACACCAACCGTCCTCTCGTCCAACCTCTGGCCACACTTACCGCCACACCGGACCCGCACTGGATATAAATCCTCCACCCCACATCTCGAACACACTCCACGCTTATAGACATCGCCTATCGTCTCCCTTATCAACCAAAGCAAAATTGACGGCCCCTCGCCTGCCCTCAGCCCTGCTGTAGGGTAGCGTGCTCACTTCGTTCCGGCCCCAGGCCCTGTCGGCTGTGACTGCTGCAGTCAGCTCTTAGCCTGTCCTCCCTGGACTTGCTCCAGTCATCTATCAACATCCGAAGGCAAACACCGCAGCTCCCAGACCTTTCGCAGGTCAATTCCTCTTCATGTCCTTCTTCGGCTTCGACAACACCCTGCCGAGGGATCGGGCCTCCCATGCTCCTCATCCTAAACAGGCTCCAGGCTTCTCGCAGCAGCGCGATGCTTTCGCTGGCCTGTCACAAAATGAGACCAAGGAAGCAGATGGGTATGTCAATTGACTTCTCTAGCTGGATAGCTGGGGGTGAACCTGCACCCTAGCTCAGCTTCGTAGTTTTCGAATGTACAGCTAGCTGATGGTTCCTTTTCGTGTCCTAGCTACGATTTCGAGGATACATACGATGGGTTAGGCGATGAACTTGACGAGGGCGACGATGAACTCAACGATGAGACTTTCGGGGGCTCGAGTAGTGGTAACACATCTCCGCGCGCGCCTGCCCTGATCACCATCTACGACGTATTCTAACAATACGCAGCTGCAGCTCCGGGCAAGGACTTCGACTTTTTTGGCTCCACTGCCAAAGTGGCCAACGCTATCAACGAGGAGCAGCTTCTGTACGCACGAGGCCCTAAAAAGTCACAACCTTCCCAGCAGGTTCCACCTCAGCAACGACAGGCCAAACCAGCTCTTAGCTATGCGGCTGCTACGAAGCCCAAAGTTGTTCCGAAGCACCAAATCCCGACAGAAATCCCTGAGCTGAAGCCCGAGATGTCATTATGGCAAAACACGTCACCAGAAGCTACCCCAACTACAGCCATGTCCGCCCATGCTGCTGTCCATTTCCGCCATGTAGAAAGTCAAGAGCAGCGGCCCCAACAAACGGCGGCACCGGCGCCCACAGCAGCTCCGGGAGCCCCGGTCCAAAGGAAATATAAGAGCCTTGAAGAAGTTGAGGCAGAAATTCTGGCCAAAAAACAGGCGAAACTTGCTGCAGCCTCTCAACAGCCACAGCAGCTGCCTCAACCAGTCCAGCAAATCCAACCAACCCAGCCTATTCAACTGAACCAACAAGATGGCTGGCAGGGTCGGCCAGTGCAGCCTTTCCCTCAGCACCCTCAGATGGTGCCCCCACATCTGCAACAGATCGAACTGCCGTTCCCGCCGCGATCTATACCGCCTCAGCAGAATCAAAGGCCCCCGCCTAACGACAGAGCACCGGAACATCTACAGCGGGGACCTATGCCCCAGCCTACTGGGCAGTTGCCCTTCCCGCCAATGCAACCAGGGCAGCCATTTCAGGGCAACAATGTGTTATTCCCGATGGGAATGATTGGTCCTGGCCCCGTTCCTGGCCCTGGTCCTCATGGTCCGCAGTTTATGGGTGTTCCGCCGTTGGGACAGCCACAAATGATACACATGAGTGACGAGGAGAAGACGAAGTTCCTAGAGGATGAGAGCAAGCGCCTGAAGCGGAATCATAAGATAGCACAGCTGGTATGTTTCCGAAATTCCGATATTGCGCCAACAATTTGCTAATAACATGACACTGGACAGTCTCGGTATAATGGGCTCATGACCCCGTCAGACAAAAATTTCATCACGAGGATCCAGTTGCAGCAATTGGTGTCTGTGAATGAGGATTCTTTCAATGAAGACTTCTATTATCAAGTTTATATGGCAATTAGGGCTCGGAACAACCCCCAACAGCCGCTCAACCAATTTGCGCAGACGTATCTTGGTCAACAGGGGGCCCGTGGTGGTAGAGCTCGTCGGCAAGACAATCATCTCCTCCGGATGCAACAGCAAGTCCAGCGAGCCGTTGCAGCTGCAAAGGCCAGACCGAAAGCATCCCAGCTTGTGTTAGAGGGTACTTTGGGAAAGATATCCTTCAGCAATGTCAAAACACCGAAGCCGCTTTTGAGCATTAAAAAGCAGGATAGTACTGGGGCAGCAGCGGATCCAAATCAAAAGACAGTGCATTCTACTTTTGCAGGCATCGACAGGAGAAGCATTTTGGCCGCAGCAGAAGATATATATCGCTCTTTGCTCGACCTGGATTCTCATGAGAGGAAACAGCCTGGCCAGAATCTAGCTGGGAATCAGCCAGATGTTGCGACAGTGGAATGGCTCGAGACCCGAGACTCGTTGATTGTGAAATTATGGCGGTCTATGCGCATCATGGAGCCAATTAATGAAGAGTAGGCCTGTTCATTGTCTATAGGCTGAGCCCGCTTCGGAAGCTAATGTGGATTTCGGTATAGGTCGGACGCCCCACACCCGTTTATAGCCATTCTTTCAGTTAAGAAGGCAAAAGAGGCTATACCCCGAGTTTTCAGATATATAGATATCGAGCAGCGGATAACGATCCTCACCTTGATCACAATATCACTTGAAAAGGTTGATGTTATCAAAGATGGACGCTATTCCCCAGGCGAATGTTCTCTACCAGCTGAAACGAAGAGAAAGATTGAAGGCTTCTCGCAATATGTCCTGCCCCCGCTGCTTTCTTATGTCTCCGAGGCTCAACTCGACGTTATAACCGGCCTTCTGGGGATATTGATCAGTCGCATTAATGTTCTTCTGCTCAGCCAAACTCAGATCGGGCTTGCATTCTTGACGATGTTTACGAGCCGAGCCGAAATTATTAAGCAAGCTGGATTGGCGGACGAGGAACAGGTACAAAACTGGACACATACGTACGACAGGCTGTTCGCTATCCTGGAGGACCATTTATTGGATATATTCCCTCCTCAACGGGCGCAAGTAGATGATATGTATGTTTGGCAGTTCCTGGCTAGTATGGCCGTCGGAGCCAACATGCAACAGCAGCAGAAAATGGTCGGCGCCGTCAGGTAAGCTATAATTTTGTCGATTCCAAACCTGGATACCTCGATGCTAACGCCAATGTTGCTGCTAAGGGGCCCCGTAAACGACAACGTCCAAGCTAGTAAAACCTTGCCTCAGGAGATGGGACAGCAGAAACTAGCAAATACAAATCTTTTCCTTCTAGCTCTGGGGCTCGATATTAAGGTATGAGTGTGCTGCAATCGAACATTTACTGGACAATGTGCTAATATGGCTCCTAGGAACTATTGAAGTCGAACTAATGGCGAGGGGGATAAGGGAAGGAAAATGCCATTTCAATACCCATATTTTTAGGCGGTTTGAATGGCTCATTTGGTGATACATAGTAGATTTGATTGCTACTTTCTGGTGCAAAGAAAAACATAAAAGCGGCCTTGTATTTGGGTACTTCTGTACATGTTTGGAAGCTGAGTGGCAGGTTTGTGTCACTGTACTGTTGCGTGTGGTGGAACCAAGTTGCCCGGGTTTACCTGTCGGTTGGGGACTTGGGGGTGGACAGAAATGACGATGTCGGTTCTGGTCCCTGTCTGAAAATGAATCATTATTGTTCTTGTATCCGTTCTCAGCGGGGTGTGGCCTGGTGGAAGTTTCGTAATTATATAAGGTGCTGGGGTTCGCGGTTGGAGGGACTCAACCATCAGCCGAAGAGCGCACCCCTCGTTTGCCCACTCGCGTTTCTCAGTTTCAAACAACAGATCCTGTGACTTCCCGCCAGCCACCATCTCTTCCCATGTCTGTATTTATATCATTCCAAGCGATGTTTAGACCTACTTTGGACAAACCACGATAGCATAGGCTTTATTCCCGGGCAAAATCCACCGATGTCGCTCCCGGTAGCGCCAACTGTTGCGATGAAGGCAGGCCCTGGCTTCGAGATTGGTCATGACGAATCGCTTGGGGAGCTCGTTCGTGAAACCGAAGACCCTTCCACAATCTCACAAGAAATGCTAATATACTTGACCGGAAATCTTCGGAGAAGAATAGATATACAAACTCCAAGCATACTTTATCGAAATCATCGATACGCCGTTCACGTTTGACCAATTGCGGACCACGACGTTCTCCAGCAGGCTGCGGCCACTCATCACATCTCTATCCAACAACTGCCACCACCCCGCCATTGTAGCCGCACTTCTCTGCTGCAAGGCAACGTTTGCCAGCGAAGATGACGACCGGGGGTTAAACGAATCCCGCGGCTACGCCGCAGAAATTGTCGCCTGGCGGTTCTGCGCGCACCTGAACCAGTTTGCAGAAGTCATTGACTATCTATGCTATGAGATACCCGGGGACGAGAAGACCTCCTCTCGCAGGGAATCTACGGCGGAGACGAGCTCACTCCTGCACCAAAGCTCTAGAGATATGGAGGGCACCTCCACGAAACACCCCTTCGCAGGTCTCTCGACCCTCGAGCTGGCTGTTGTCTGCGATGCCAAGAAATTCCTGTCGCAGAGGACCGTCCAGAACGTTGTTAATGGGATCTGGGATGGTAGCATTGTCTTCTGGCAGAACCTCCAAGCTGACGCGCAGAAGCGGGCATCGCTTTATAATCCCAGAAAGGCGGATCCATACTGCCGCCTCCGGGTGCCGCGGTACCAGAAGGTGTTTGAAGCAATCTTCAACATAGTTTTTTTGGCATTATACTATGGCGTGCTGGTGGAACGCGATATGAGTGGCGTCAGTGTGATGGAATGGTGTTTGAACATCATGTTTCTCAGCTTTTGCTACGAGGAGGTCAGCCAGGTGACAGATGCAGGGACGCTCTTCTACT